>NW_018925419.1:18400-31733 GCF_002207925.1 Prunus avium | reverse complement strand
TATTAATAATTAGGTGGCACTTTTATCATGCCACCCCAACCACCATACATATAGTACAAGAATCATAAACCAAATCAAATTTTTTTCCTTAGAAAACCATATTAAATTAGCATATCATAAACCATATTATTTTTTTTTACTAGTGAATTTCTCAATTAGTTTAGTAAAATTCATTTAATCTCACAATAATTAAGCATCCTAAAATAAAAATAATAATATTAATAATTAGGTGGCACTTTTATCATGCCACCCCAACCACCATACATATAGTACAAGAATCATTAACCAAATCAATTTTTTTTTTCCTTAGAAAACCATATTAAATTAGCAAATCATAAACCATATTAATTTTTTTTTACTAGTGAATTTCTCAATTAGTCGAGTAAAATTCATTTAATCTCATAATAATTAAGCATCCAAAAATAAAAAATAATCAGAATTCTTACCAAGTCGGAAGCTCCTTCCCCGGCGATTTTGAGGCAGCCAGAAGGCGACAAATTTCCGAGCTCCGACTCTCCATTTCCGAGAGACACAACCAACAGATCCTCAACCCCATTGCAGAACGGAAACTCCTGCTTATTATTCAGCACGTGCGTAATTGCCGCAGCCGTAGGATTGTTCATCGCGATCCCCTCGTCGAGGGCCATGATCTTCGTCCTCCCGTCCACCGACCTCACCTCCACTGCCAGCTGCGCCGACTTGGCGGCGTACACGTCCTTTATCTTGAAATCGTAGTCGTCCATCTCCACCGCGTCCGCCCTCGAAAACAAGAATGGCGCGCGGGACGACATGTCGTAGCACCGACTTCAGCGTGTCCTTGAGGCTCAGATGATCGCCGAACGTCTTGTGCCTTAATATGTCTGCCACAACACATGTAGGCACATATCAAAACATAAAGTATTTGAAATAATACACATATAGAAATACATAACAATATATTACTTTTAAAATATAAATAAAACTTGAGTAGGGGCCTGGGACCACACTAGTCCCAGATAGTTCACATAGTTTGACATGCAAGCAATGCTCAATTGCATCGCTCCTCAGATTGATACCAATTCAAAAAAGTTATTAAAAAAAAACCAAAAGTTTTAATTGCTTAACCTTTTGATCGTAACATGATACAACTGAATCATGAAAAATGAATTGAATATTTGAGTCATAATTCGTCAAAATCGCATTCCTCATCATAATTGTATTCGTCATCATAATTGCATATCCATTATATTCGTCATTTGCAACATATGTATCATCATCATGGCCTTGTCTGGCTTCAGCCTCTTCACTGTATCTTTTACTTTCATGCTCAAAATCATCATCATGGCTGCCTTCAAAATTGTTCTTCTCATTTGACAGTTGCATATCACCATGAATGCCACAATTAGACTTTGTGCCTCCTTCAAATGCTAGTGCATAACCCTGATTTTACACATGGGGAAAAAAAATTAGAAAATGTTCTAGCAATTACTCGCAGAAAGACACCTCTATTCTCTAAAACCTACCAGGATTTCTAACTAGGTAGGAACTACATTGCATGGCAAAAAAAACTATTAACCATATAAAAAGATGAAAGATTTTCCTATTTTTGAAAGTCTCCCATTAATTGCCCAATAAGTAAACAACCTGTACAATTGATCATTCTTTTACGTATTAAGTACTATTTGACAAAATCGCATTCCTCAACGTAAATGACATGTATGATTTATTATCTATTTAATATTTTGAACATGAGGTTTGTTGGGCTCCTTTCATCCAGGGCTGGAAGTGCGACTGCCTGGGCTCAATATCTAAAGGGCCCCAATGAATTTTATAGAAGTTATATGACATATATGATTTATTATCTATTTAATATTTTGAAAAAGAGGTTTGTTGGACAAAGTCTGTAGGTACGCGCGTGGAACTCCAACAAAGAAACAAAATATACTATAAAAAGAAAAAGAGTAATATGGCATTGAAAGTTGAAACTCTGACCCAAAAGCAAATATTGGAAAGCTAGCCCCATTTCACTGCTCTAGGTTGTCTTTTGGTCAGAAATTCCACTGCTCTAGCCTCTAGGTAAGTTAACGTTAGATTTTTTGTATTATAAAAACCTTTAGGCCCCGTTTGGTTCACGGAATGGATTTGAGGGGAAATCAATTCCCATGTCATTTCCCAAGGAATGGGAATGAAATATTCCTTTCCCACGTTTGGTAATGTTGGGAAAGTAATCGGGAGATTTCACTTTATTTCCTTTCCCATGTTTGTTTTGAGTAGGAATGGAAAGCAAAATTTGTATAATTTTCCAATTATGCCCATATTAAATCAAATAAAAAAAGAATGCATTTAATGATACGTTGTAATTATAAATTGTTCATAGGGACAAAATAATCATGAAAAATGTGCATTGAATGTTGGCACATTTTCCCAAACTTTCCCATGAGGAGGGAAAGCAAAACCCAAGTTAAGAGGGGGGCATCACTTTCCCCCCTACTTTCCCATGTGCCAGGAATCCGTTTCCCATTCCCGGGCTTACCAAACATGTGAAAGCAATTGAATTCCCATTCCTATGCCTCCTTTCCCATGAACCAAACGGCCCCTTAAGCATTTCATCCAAGCATCTAAGCACTCAGTTCATCTAATTACTTTTTCAGAATTTCTGGGCTTTTCTTCAGTGCGAAATTGGTCATTCCAGAAATTAATTGAAGGTAAATTTTCATGATTTTGTATCAAATCGAAAGGAAAATATGGTTTTGTGTGAAGTCACCTGAATTACACATTCTCTTTGCAGGGATTCTTGTAAGCTGTAATTGATTGCCTACAAAATGCTGTTCCTGTTTCGTTTTATCTGTCAAGGATATGCTCCTATTTGGCTTTGGATGTTGAGTATGCAGAGAAGTATGCAGAGAATGAGCACACAAGTAGAAAAAAATAATTGTATTTTGATGGTAGAAAAGGGCCTTAATTCTTCTCTTTCGCCCTGGGCCCTAAAAAATTCAGGGCCGGCACTGTACATCATCATTCCCATAAACTAAAGACAGAAAGATACAAAGACAAGTACAAAATGTAGAAAAGTTTTAGCAGTGAGTGAGTCACAGATTTACAGCAAGGGAAAGACAATGGAAACTTCTTACCTCTCACCTTCCTTCTCCTATAATGCCAGTGAGCATTGATCCAGTCACATTTACCGGAGACGACGCAGGGTCAATCCCGGGGCTAGCAGCAGTTGTGCTCCCTTCAGGCTGATGGCTGAGGACAACATTGCTCTCAGTTGATGAGGTATCATCATCCACCAAAAAGCTACTTGTGGTTACATCTTTGAAATCCCAATCTGTCAAATAACTTGGCTTTGACATAAGTCATAGTTAGGCAAGTCTTAGTTAGGTATGTTTACATTTTCCATGTTTTAGGGAGACACAAATCCTGGAAATGCTCCATGGTTTTGTATACTTGTTTGTAACTAATAGTTACCCTTTCTACATTGTGTATAAATATCTCCATGATAGCAATACAAAGACATAAGGGAGAATTCTCTGCAAAACATCTCTTATTCCTCACTCTTTACTCTCTCAATTACACTATATTTGACAAATGCTAAAGTAAAAGTTGCTAGGCAAAGTTTTCCTACCCATTCAAGAAGATAAATCTTCTCAGGATCCAAGTTGTTGTCAGAATTTGGTCTCCCGCTGAGGATCTCCAAAGCAACAACCCCAAAACCGAAAACATCAGCCTTTTCTGTCAGATGTCCGCGCATTGCATACTCCGGAGCCAAATAGCCTCTACAAGATTATCAAATGCTTACTAAAAATGTTGCTTGGATTACACCCTCCCTAGTCATGATTAACAATGTATAACATAAACGAGGGCTTACATTGTGCCTGCAACCCGGGTGCTCAAGTGTGTTTTCTTGTCATCATAAAGCTTTGCCCATCCAAAATCTGATATTTTAGGGGAGAGTTCTGCATCTAGCAAAATATTACTGGCTTTGACATCTCGATGTACAATCCTGGGCTTTGACTCCTCATGAAGGTAAGCAAGTCCTCTTGCTGTTCCCAACAATATATTGAAGCGGGTAGGCCAGTTAAGGTGCAAGTCATTTCTTCCTGAAACATTACATGGAAAACAACCAATGAATGTTAACAACTAATAACAAGTAGAAGAGAAAAAGAAAAAGAAATTGGATGTAACCTTAGAGTACTTTAAACTGCAGAGTATTCTGTTTTTTTTGCAAAATAGAAGGCAAAGTAGCGAAAGAAAAATTATATGATTCGAATATTACTCTTTTGGTTTCTTTAAACTTCACTTCTCAGCAGAGAAAAATTATAACAAAGTGGTTGCGTAAAAAACTTGGATGAACTTTTAGAGTCCTTGAAACTGCAGAGTATTCTGTTTCTATAAAACCTACCAAAAAGTGCCTGATCGAGGCTCTTGTTTTCAAGATACTCATAAACCAAAATGCGCTGGGTTCCTTCGATGCAGCATCCATACAATTTCACTAGATTGCGATGTTGGACTGCAGATATCGTAGCAATCTCGGTTACAAATTGACTCTTCCCTTGGTGAGATGCTACTGAAAGTTGCTTCACAGCCACTACCCTCCCATCAGATAGTGTACCCTATAAACAGAAATACAATTCAGTGACATGAAAGGGAAGTAAAAAGAATCCATTTTGCTTCTCTCTCAATTTCTTTTTGTAAGAAGTCAAAGTCATTACTTTAAAGTAGCAGATATTGATGTAAAATAGATTTCACCTTATAAACAGGTCCATATCCTCCCTCTCCTAGCTTATTTGAAGGATTAAAATCTTCTGTTGCAGCTCTCAACTCAGCATAACTGAAAGTATTTGGTCGGGGGCCTAATCCTAGAAGATCTGCATATTCAAAAGAAAGTATGACATACGTTTAAATTTCGAAACAATACATGCTACTATAAAATTTCTGTTAATGTCACAACAAATAGGAAGTAATTTCTTTCAAAGGCTTCATGCTTATCAACACTAGAAAGAACCTAAAACCGCATGCAGAATTAACCACTAATAATATGCTCTTTTACCTTCATCGTCATCTTTTTCTGATTTTTTTCTCCTCATATATAGAACTGCAAATAATAATAGCAAGCTCACAACCCCAACAGGGATTGCAATACCAACTATCAACCCAGTCCTGCTCTTCTTTCCTGGAGTAGTTGGTGGAAGCCCAGAAACAGTTGGTGTAAAATCTGACCAATGAAATAGAATAATTGTTCAGTGTCAATTTTAGCAGCAGAAAGAAACATTTAAACCATTCATAGGAAATCTTCACAATTTAACATTATATTATATACCTGAAGCAGCATGGACAGCCGATATTAGCGGGCCGTACTCACCCTCTTCAGGTATGCAACATGTTCCCTTACCAGCCCAGAACAGATGAATATCTAGGTAATTCTCTGTCACATTAACCTTGAAGCGTCTCGCAACTGCTATGTTAGCCCCACCTGCCTCCTCCGATATGTCGAAGTCCTTCCTTCTGAGGTTCCCCTGGGAAGCAAATGAAGAGAGAGTTAAATAATTCTGTCTAATGAGGTTGCCCTTACTTCAAATCGTTCATTAGCAGCCTTACTTGAATATAGATATTAAATACACGCCTTCCTAAACTTTGCCAAGTTTGTGTGCTAGAAAAAACCGTTTCTGCAAATTGCAACGTTACGGTATAAGGTCCATTCTCAAGACCTAGGCCATAGTATCTCAGTGAACCTGCGGACCGTCTTGAAGTCAGGAAAAGCTCTGGGGCCACAAATGATGCATTCATTCTATTAGTAAACGAACCCACATTGCTAACAGCCCATTTCTGTGTACTGGTTACATTAAATGTTGCTGGGCCAAGAGCTGAGTCTTCAGCTTCATACAATATGCCATCACTTCCACTCATTTGTGGTCCTCCGCACTTGATTGAGAAGTTTGCATCTGTAAAATTGAGAAGTTTGCTATGATTAGTGATAAAAACTTCAAACTCAAGACAAGACTCATATTTATAACTAGATGTATCAAAACACACTTGCAATGCCTATTCCTGTAACATGATAATGCATTAATAAATGGCTAGTGAAACAAAAGAAGATTACATCGGGGGGCATTTCGATTGCATGGAAAATTCCTCTGGAGGCAATTCAATCCAGGAGGACTGCAGACACAGAAAACAATTATTATTTATCCAGATGGAAAAATGTAGTGGAAGAATCCATTAAACTGAAGAAGTGTAATAGCTAGTAGTGATAGTATTGTCTGTCTAACTAAGGGTAAGAGAAACTTCAACTCACGTTATGTTTGAACTGCCAAATGTGAAGTTGTTGACCACTAAGTTCCTGCATAAAATCATTAATCAATCAACATATGAAGCTATACATGTTTATTAAATAAAGATTTCATGTTCAATCACTTCTAATCACTTCTATACATGTTTATTAAATAAAGATTGCATTTTGTAGTACTTCAAATCCATCACTTCAAACTGTCCCACACATTATTTGTGAGCACACATACTAACCTTGAGGACCACGAATGACACAAAAAAAAAAACATTAAGGATGCACTTTGATAGTTTCGTAAACCTTAGGGACGTTTTGTGATATTAAGCCTTTATTGAATTTCATTCATGTGGATATTAAGCCTTTATTAAATCCTAGTGATATGTTTTGCCCAAACCGATTCTGGTGATTCAAACTGTAAACATGAAGGTGAAAGATTAAAAAGGAGACATACAGTTGCAATTTTGTGGTTACCCATTGGGGAAAGCTTCCTGATAAATAGTTGTAAGACAAATCACTGCACATAACAATACAGAATGAGAGGACACAAAATGCATGAAAGTTCAAAATAATTTGAATAAGAAAAACGATTAGAATGTTTTCAGCAGTGGATGAGGCCCTGATTGAGATTTTATCTCACGTACACAGATACACCCATATGCACACATACACACACAGAGTACTTGTTTCATTGCCAGTACATTCTATATGACATACTTTTATGACATGAGGACTTACATAGTCTGAAGTCGATTGCTCTTTTGGCTTGGAAGAGGTCCAGACAGGCTATTGTTTCCAAGAAACCTGGCAATTTCAATTATAATATAAGGCACCCAGAAAAAGAAGGAAAAAAAGAAGAAAGAAACAAGAAAAAGGTCAGATGAATGACTAAGTTTCTGAGCAGGAAATCCAATGGCATGAGTACATAAAAATGTAATAGAGAAGGCAGGGCTTATTACAAGTCTGTAAGGGAACTCATGCTGAACAAAGAACTTGGGAGTTCGCCTGTTAAATTGTTGAAACCCAAATCTGAGCAGGAAATTCAATGGCGTAAATACAGAAAAAGGGAATAATGAAGGCAGGCCTTATTACAAATTTTTAAGAGAACTCATGTTGAACAAAGAACTTGGGAGTTGGCCTGTTAAATTGTTGAAACCCAGATTCCTGCAACATGAATGATAAGGTTAGAAAGCAATTAGAATGAAAGAAAATTAATTGGGATTTTTGGGATTTGAACTTATATATCTGCTGGAACGTACATTGTCACAAAACTTTGATTTTCTCCAATATCAGAAGGAATGCTACCATTGATTAATGCATTCCGTAGAACTCTGTTCCACCACCAAAAAATTTAGTGCACAAGTAAATGAGTAAGATTGCAAATTTTAAAAGGAAAAATAAGTTAAATCACGATATTTGAAGGGATGAGAATGTTAACTTACAAATGAGTCAAGCTCTTCAAATTTCTTATAAAATCAAGAGAGGAGCTCACATTATATATATCACTGATTCGCCTGCATTATCATACACAAACATAAGTGATGCTAGAATAGTGAGAGAGAGAGAGAGAGAGAGAGAGAGAGAGTAAAACGTGTGAAGCATTTGCCCTTACAGATTGTTCAATGAAGTCAGTTGAGAAAAACTGGTTGGTATTGGGCCTTCAAAAGAGTTCCCTTGAAATCCCCTACAAAAACATTTGAGATGCTTGTGAATAAAAGACCCATCTCTCAGCCATGCAGGTCTTCTTTCATAAACTGCAGAAGGTTAAAAGTTTTCCATACTTACAAATGAGTTAGTTTTGTCCAATTCCCAATGAAAGCAGGTATCTTTCCTGAGAAAGGATTGTTTGATGCCCAGCTAAAATTCAAAAAGTTGACTCATAGTAAGCTCATCCCAGAATAGCAATCTCAAAGTACTGAATAAACAAAAAACTTACAAGAGTTGCAGATTGATGAGCTTAGCAAATGTTGAAGGAATTTCACCACTAAGTCCACAGCTGTCCATGTAACTGCGAAAATCATAGACTGATTACTACCAATTTCATAGGATAAATGCATTCCTTGCTCATCGATAATGACAAACAAAACGTTCCTTAGAGAAAAATTAAAAACACATTGCAACATGTGATTCATATTCGATGAGTTCAATGAAGCACTCACAAGTGATCGAGCTTGACTAAATTACCAAGTTCTGGAGGGAGTGTTCCAGAGAAATTATTTGTTCCAAAGGACCTGCAACAAGTCATGTTGAAGAGGTATAAAATTAAATAAAAGCAATAATCAGAAATGATAGGGGACTCTATATCTAACATGTTTCAATTCAATACAGTATTTCTCATTTGTGTAAAACACAAAATTTAGTTGTGTTTGGTCATGTTTCATTGCTTACAGGATAGTTAGGTCCTTAAGGTTTCCAAGCTCCTTGGGGATGGGCCCAGAGAATGAATTGATGGCAATTGACCTGAATGGAAATATATCAATTAAAAGATATTAGCACCTGTTTATAAAAGATAAAAACAGAATAATTTTCTGTATAGTACTATGTGCTTCTTTTACCATATGGTATAATACTCACTTGGGAGATCTATGTTTCAGGTCCTCAAAGAACAAATAAACCAACAAAATTGATTGATTTGTAAGAAATACAATTCCAACTTATATATCAGGACCAAAAACAAAAAGTAAAGCCAATCACCAAGCAGCTAGTCTTACCTCAAAGATTATAATTAGTAAGTAGTTCCTTAAAGCTTACAAAACAGATAAAGGAAAATAGAACCAGAGTCAATTATAGAAATTGTATTTGACAGACAAAAAATTTCTACCAAAACTTAAATAAATGCTCTCTCACTACGTACAATATCATCAACGCAGACATATTGCCGACGACTGCTGGTAGGGGACCGGTGAAATAATTCCGATCAATGTTCCTACAAGAATTGAAACAAAATGAAACGACCAGCGATTAATCTCCAAGTATAAAAAATATTTGTGACAATTTTGAACGGTAAAAAACCTGTGTCTTTATATGAAAATGTAAACTGTGATAAACCAAACAACAGAGAAGGGGTTGGAAAAACTTCATACAAAAAGGTCAGATATCTTAAAGCCACAAATTCTTGTGGAAACACCCCTCGTCTGTTCAGAGCAAAAACTCTCCTGGAAAGAAAAAAGATTGAGCAGTAAGGCACTTAATATTACAATTGATATATCAGGCATGATCTGCTTAGTTTTCTAACACATAATTAATGGAGTTGCTACAGTGAACAACACAAGACTAAAGAGTATGGAGAGAGAGAGAGAGGAGGGTAACATACAGTGCGGTGATGTGGCAGGTAGTATTTTTTTCATAAGTACAATCACAAATGATGGATGGATTATTAGCTCCATCCTCAAACGGGGTTCCATTAACGGCAGATCCACTGCATGGATCTCCACTGATATTCCACAGCCCCGGCACGGCTTGCGTGTCCCATTGCTCGAATATTGAGTTCAACGCCCTCACTGCACTCTCAATTCAATCGTTGTGCACACATCACATAACGTACTTATGTTACTAGACTGTCCAGAAATAGCAAAACGGAAGAAAAAAACAACATATATACACTCTGTATTTAAAAGATGCTTAGAAATATATATGTACAACTTTTGAAAGCATGGCTAATGTACCTTCAGATGGATCGGTAGTAGCATTTTGAGCCATGGACACCTGAAACCAGAAGCATAGGCTGGAAAAGAAGGCAACGGACACTGAAAGATGCCATGGTTGCTTCAACATCCTCCTCGAATCGATCATGTTATTGTACACAAGTGCTGGCTCTTCGACGGCACAAAATTTGAATTGCCAATGGTTCCTAAAGTACTTGTTCTAACATAAAGAGTAGAGAACAACAATCAGAAGACTACGTTGATTGACTTCAGAGGTTTTGTATATATTATTAATTCTTATTATTATTGAGCAGTTTAATTTAGAGTTTGACTTAAAATTTTCTGTTTATTGTAATTTTCTTTTAATTTATATTTGTTTTTTCAGTTAATTACATTCTTACTTTAAGTTTTCATATACATAAACATCAACCCAAAAGAGAAATTAGTAAATAAATAAAAAAAAACTAGCCTACTATTCGTATACATTAAATCAACTCAAAAGAGAAATAAATCAATGCATCCCAACGAATATTTTAGTCTATAATTAAATGGTCACGAGCAATTACTCATACACAAAAGTTATATGTTCGAATCTCCTTCTTTCAATAT
The DNA here is from genome assembly GCF_002207925.1 of Prunus avium. Next base: position 21,218 of record NW_018925419.1, on the reverse strand, counting down.
CACTTGTATATAATTGAAAAACGTTTTAACTGTTAACTTTAATAAATAGTTTGTTCATGCTCTTTACTTGTTTGCTTTTTCTAGGGAATTTTTTTTTTTTTTTTTAGGTGAGACCCAAGGGTATCCACCGCCGACAGCAGTGACTAATCCCTTTCGCCGCGGGAGCTCTCCCAATGGAGGTAAACGGCTGGCCACGAAATGCGCTCCATTCCCATGGGCGGGGATCGAACCCCCAACCTCATAGTTAAGGAATGAGGTGAGCTTTTTAGGTCACTGACAACCTCAGCGTCAAGACTACGTTGACTTCAAGTGGCATATGATCAGATGATCAGATGGTTGCCAAGTGGCGTATGATCAGATGGTTGCCACTTTTCCAAGTTGACCAATTCTTTAACAAGTGACATCCACATTGAATATTATTACTATTACCATTGAGCCATTTAATTTAGAGTTTGAAATATCTAGCTAGAATTCTAGATACTCATCTCTAGGGGTCAACGTCTAAAACGAATTTTTCTTAAAATATCAATTTGTGGAAATGTGTGATCCTTAGGTTCACATAGACCAGATGGTCAAGTGGCATATGAAATTCTTTGACAAGTGACATCCACATTGAATATTATTACTATTACCATTGAGCCATTTAATTTAGAGTTTGAAATATCTAGCTAGAATTCTAGATACTCATCTCTAGGGACAGATCCAGAAATTTTCCTTGTAGGGATCAACGTCTAAAATGAATTTTTCTTAAAAGATCAGTTTGTGGAAATATGTGATCCTTAGGTTCACATAGACCAGATGGTCAAGTGGCATATGATCAGATGATCAGATGGTTGCCAAGTGGCATATGATCAGATGGTTGCCACTTTTCCAAGTGGACCAATTCTTTGACAAGTGACATCCACATTGAATATTATTACTATTACCATTGAGCCATTTAATTTAGAGTTTGAAATATCTAGCTAGAATTCTAGATACTCATCTCTAGGGACAGATCCAGAAATTTTCCTTGCAGGGGTCAACGTCTAAAACAAATTTTTCTTAAAAGATCAGTTTGTGGAAATGTGTGATCCTTAGGTTCACATAGACCCTTTTGTAGATACGTTCGTAAAAGACCCGTTGGAATCAATTGTGTTTTAAATGCATGTTGGGCCAAATGGTGAAATAATCAAAAGGCCCATTGGGCTTAGAAACATGTGTTGTATGACAACATAAATTAAATGAGCTCAAGAGGAGCCCAGGAAACACTATGGCCGAAATACAAGGATGGGGTTTTGCTTCATCTTTTGTATTGGCTTATATAAGCCACACTTAGACCATTTTCTATCTAGGGTTTGAAGAATCCAACTTTGGAGTGGGTTTGAGAGGAGAGAAATCTCCACTCTACCATGCTAGAACCGGCCACCAACCGGAGAGGGCTAGCACCTCACCTCCTTTTGGTTATCTTCTTCATCTCTTACACTACATTTGTGTGTATAAACTAGAGGGTATCTACTTTGGTACCTTGTGAAGACAATATGAAGCAAGCAACAAGGAAGAAGGTCTTTCCAAAGGAGAAAACTTGGAGACCATCTAAGAGAGCTTCAAGGATAAGAAAGTCTCATCCTTTCCTCCCATTTCTTTTGTGCATAAGTGAGATTAGACCTAGAAAGATACTTGGAATTTGGTAGCATTAGGCTTAATAAGATCTAAGATTTGTTTCTGCCTCTTTGAATGTTAGATTCATGTATGTTATAGCTTAAAATCCATGAGTTTAAATTTAAATGCATGTAATTTCCTTCAGAGGCTAAGTTATGGAGTTTCCTTAGAGGTTTGCAAATGGCACTAAGGGTATGTTTGGTACGCTTCACTGGACTGGACTGGACTAAATAGCACTCGAAACCCATGTTTGGTAACAGACGGGACTAACTTAAATGAGACTATATAGTCCAATAGTGAAAAAAAGGCCTCACTCGCCCGTCTAATATAGTGAGCCCGAAAAGTGGTTCACTAAATAGCACGTTCCTAAATAGAACACGCTAGTCCGACTCCTCTCTTTAAAAAATATTAGGATTTTATTTGTTTTCTTTTTATTATTGTTTTAAATTTTTAATTGGGATTTTTAACATTTATTTATTTATTAGGTCAAAATCCGTAATTAAATTTAAATATTACAAGAATTATTTTGATATTGCATTTGACCACATTTGTATTTGGAAAATCAAACTATAATAATTGACAAATGCTTGATATTCTTTTTATATCGAAACAAGTTTAATAATTCATGATGTGTTGCTTTCTTTATCGCAAGCAATTATTACCTTGTTAAATTATATTTTTCAGTTTAAAGTCAAAAGTCAAATATACAAAAATTATACACACATATATATATATTTTAAATTATTTTTTACTTGGTCTTCCATGAAAGACGTAGAATTATATAGAGTGAGTTTAGCTCCTTAGTAATGTTTCGACCAACAAAAAATAGAAGATTTGTAGTAGTCTTGGGGCAAGGCTAAGGAGCAACTAAGATAAATCTTGAGAAGCCAAAAAAAAAATATCAAAATTTTATTCTTCATAAACAATCATAATTTTATTTGTTTTATTGTTTTAAATCTTTGAATTGTGTTTCTTTGTAGCATTTATTTATTTTTAGGTCAAAATTTCAAATTAAATTTAAATATTACAAGAATTATTTTTTAGTCCGACACAGCACCAAACATAGGTCTTCACTATTTTTACAACTCAGCTTCTTAGTCCGACGCAGCACCAAACGTAGGTCAGTACTTAATCCAGCTTAGTCCAATCCGAGCTAATCCAAGACAGTCCCAGGATTTAG
>NW_018925419.1:0-14959 GCF_002207925.1 Prunus avium | reverse complement strand
AATAATTTTTTATTTTCTTTATTTTTGTAAAGACTTTACGAGACGAACTACACTTCGTCGCGCAAGACTTTGTGCACCGAATTTTATTGTTTCGTCGCGCAAAGTCATCCAAAGATTTTTAAAAATAATTTTTTATTTTGTTTATTTTTGTAAAGACTTTACGAGACGAACCACACTTCGTCGCGCAAAGTGACTTTGTGTGACGATTTTTGTTTCGTTGCGCAAAATTTAGTCGCGTAAGACTTTGAGCGACGAAGTTTAATTTTCGTCGCGCAAAGTCACTTTGAGCGACGAATTGTGTTTCGTCGCGCAAAATTTAGTCGCGCAAGGGGTTTTTTTTACTAGTGAATAACAATGGATGGACTGCCAGACAAGTTCTTTGAGTCCTTTATCATGAAAGGCATTAAAGTTGATCTCCTTGAACCCGGTCGTATTGTTTGCTCCTTCAAAGTACCCCCCTCGTTTGCTGAAAGGAGGCAATTTCATGCATGGTGGAGCCTATGCTTAGCCTAGTGAGGAAGTTGAGATTGAGGCCAAGGCTTTACGAGTTTGGAAGGCAGTTGGTGTTGCCAGTGTTGAGTTAAGGAAGAAGAAGACATGTAAAATTATAGCTCAGGGCCGTCATACCAAGTACCTTGCTCTCACTACCAAAATCTGAACAACTTGGAAGTTGGAACCTAGACAATTCAGTATGTGTTCTTGTGTAAAGATTTTTCAACAGTGAATAAATTTAATTGAATTAAATAAATTCACAGTTTGAGATACAAATTAATTATCAAATTTTCATCAGACTTGTATATAATATTGAGAAGTCTTTTGGTGTTGTCAATGTTGGGGAAATATTGTTGTCAAACTGGTGCTTCTATCTACACTAAATAAAGTGTGAACAGCTTGGAACCAACCATTCAATGTTTCAATTTACAAATTTGTGCTCATGGTTATAGTTCACATAGTTTGACATGCAAGCAACGCTCAATTGCATCTCTCCTCAGACTGATACCAATCAAAAAAGTTATCAAAAACCAGAAGATTTATTTGCTTAACCTTTTGATCGCAACATGATACAATTGAATCATTTTTTATTTGAGTCATAATTCGTCAAAATCACATTCCTCATCGTAATTGTATTCGTCATCATAGTTGCATCCATTATATTGGTCATTTGCAACATACGTATCATCATCATGGCCTTGTCTGGCTTCAGCTTCTTCACTGAATCCATTACTTTCATGCTCAAAATCATCATCATGACAGCCTTCAAACTGTTCTTCTCATTTGACAGTTGCATATCACCTTGACTGCCACAATTAGACTTTGTGCCTTCTTCGAATGCAGGTGCATAACCCTGATTTTACACATGGGGAAAAAAAATAGAAAAGGTTCTAGCAATTACTCGCTGAAAGACACCTTTATTCTCTAAAACCTACCAGGATTTCTAACTAGGTAGGAACTACATTGCATGGCAAAAAAAACTATTAACCATATAAAAAGATGAAAGATTTTCCTATTTTTTAAAGTCTCCCATTAATTGCCCAATAAGTAAACAACCTGCACAATTGATCATTCTTTTACATATTAAGTTCTATCTTGGCATGGTTTATGACTCTTGTATATACCTTTATTCCATTAAACAGTAATTTGGTGTCTGCACACTAACCAGACATTAAGAAAACAAAAAATATATTGAACAAGTAACATCATTTGACAATCGAAATTAAATGTGCCATTAGATTTGGTTGGCTTTTAGTCACTTGTAGTCTCTGCATCAGTTAACGAGACCTTGGATGTTGACAGAACATAATATGGGATTTGCAAAGCATGAATAAAGCGAAATTGATTCTAAAATAAGACATATAAAAGATGCTTACAAGCTCTTCATTTAATTTATCCAAAGCATCATAGTTGATTTTTGAACTCAGCCTCTGCAAGAACAAAATGTCACATTAGCATCTGTTAAATAAATTATAAGTAGGACAATCAACATTGCAGGAAAATTTAAGCACCAAAAATTCCATAAACCAGTTTATTAACTTACATTCTTAGTATCCATCACAGTAGAAACTTTGACAGCCTTTTCTGACTTTTTAGCAGGAGCAGCTTTCTTGGCCATTCTGGCTCGTTTTCTACTTTTTCCCTGCCAATTTTATAGTTGCATATAGAGATCAATACATAAGACTCAATGCTGGCAGTAAAACATACACAGATGGTCAAAAGAACAAAAAATAAGTCAAAGGCAAGTAAGATTGAAGTAAAAACTTTCAACACAGTTATGCAGTGTGTGACTCCAATAACAGCTCAAAACTAGGCAAGAACTCTAAGCTGGATGAGACTTCCAAGCCTAAGCTTCAGATCACAACGCACATATGACATGCGGCAAACATAAACTCAAATACAAGAAAAGAGGTCAGATTTAAAAGTGAAGAATTCCCGCACAATCACAGAGCTAAGGAGAATGAAGAGGCAAATAATGCAGGGGCTGATAATCATGATTAACTACATAACCTCAATAATTTTCAATCTAAAAACTCAAAAGCCAAAAATATAGACAACAAATAAAAAGAAACCATGGAACAAACAGAAACTAAGAAAGCCCCTAGCATTGCACCGAATCCTTGTGAACACACATATGATAAAATTTATGAATTTCCAAAGGCATTACCTTATCATAGTCCTTGTTCATTGCTTCCCAGATCATTCTTTTAAACAGTGCCGCCTGCTTGCTGTTAAGGTACCCAACAACCTACAAACCATAAGCATCATGCCTTCCATGTCATAATTCCAAAAATAAAAAATCCAAATCAAAGACAGCACTTTACAGATAAGTCTAGACCAAGCACTATATACCAAGTGGCTATGATGGGAGTGATCTTGAAGAAAGCGGATGGATCATGGGCAGGGGGTAACTTTCCTTTTCAGGATCACTGCTTTTGTCTTTCATTAATTTTTACCCTTTATTTTAAAACATAGAAAATGTGGTTGATTGTCATGAACCAAGAACAAAACTTTTCACAATAACCACGAAAGGAAATTCCAAGAGCATTGATATGCAGATTAAATTGAAATCATCATTGAGGAATTTGAGCATCTACCTTCTATTCATCAACTTGAGAAAAATGGGCAACCACGATTCAAACTCAAAAAAAGCAAGAGCAATATATATATAATTATCTGAGTACCTCTGCATCGTCAATATCAGAGAGGCTTTCTGAGACATCACCATCAGCAGGTGACATTGCGTACCCACAGAGGCCTTCTCTTCTTGCCGCCTTTTCTGTAACTCTATGTTTCCTTTAAAGTTTGTGGAATTTATATCAACTGGAGAGTAATGTCGGCGTAAATTCCTTGATTCTCCGAACCGACCTAATTCAGGTTCTTTCTTTTTTCAGAATTGAAATTTGGACCGGTTGAACCCAGGAACTCTATTCTTTTGTTCAATTCAAGTCATTTTTTAGGAAAATGCTAGAATGAGGAGGTTGAGTGAGGAGATTACTTGAGTAAGTGAAATCTCACCATCAACAACCAAAAACAAAGTACATGGGGAGTGCATTGGGGGGTCCACACCCCTTTTGATAGTGAGATGGGCCACCTCAAATAACCTCCTCACTCAACCTCCTCATTATAGAATGAGTATATTTTTGCTCACCACTTTAACTATAGGTGTATCCTCACCACCCTTGTCAACACTTGACACGTGTCCCTTGGCATAACCATAGTTAACTCTTTATTTTGTATTTATGCAACCATGGTTATGCCAAGGGACACGTGTCAAGTGTTGACAAGGGTGGTGATGGTACACCTATGATTAAAGTGGGGAGCAAAAATGCACCCTTATAGAAGCTCCCCATTTTTTAAATCAAAAGCACTAAACGAAACCCAAAGCTAAAGGAATACAATAGGCCCAACACACTAGGTTTAATTGAGATTCGACCAGCAAAACAGAACACACAGCCCAATCCCCCAATCCAAACCTACACACACAAAAAAGAAAAGATCCGGTATATGAAGAAATTGTTCGATGTAATTGTAACACCATGTCGGCATATACTAGTACTATTAGTAATAAAACATATAGGAACATCTAAAACATTAATTCATAATGAATTTTTAATTTAAGTGGTTAAGAACAGTTATACATGAATCTAACGCCAAGTGTTCGAATCCCTCCTCCCCCAATGAGCAAAATAACATCCAAAACCGGCACAAGCTGTGACACGACAACAACACCAGCCCTAAACGAAGACCGGAACCACTAGTATACATTTCACTATAGTGGTTTTGTAGCACAAACTATGGAAATATATTTGTTTACTTCTTTTCTTTTTCTTTTTTCCAAAATTTATGGTTATCTTTAAATCAAGTTATTATGCAAACTGCCCATCATGGCCTCAATTGAACTAACTTGATTCCCTAAACACATTTAAAATCTAAAGTGAGATGTGATGGGATTTCCATGAATGAGTAGAATATGCATCCAACAACTGCTATTACATATTCAAATGTCTGACATGCAGCCCCAGCCCTCATTCAAAAGCAAAAGAGGTTGTAACCAAAAAAAAAAAAAAAGCAAAAGAGGAAGCTAAGTACAATTCCAAATTAGTTGTAATATTATATTATAATATAGAAAAACTCCAATCTTGAATTTGATTACACTTTGCCACTACTTGCCTTGCCTTCATACTTAACTCGTATACACATTGCAAACCCCCTTCTACCATAAATATACACTTCATGATCATCAGCTAGCAAAATAAAACTTAAACCCCAAATTCTCAAACTCAGCAGCTCAGCTCAGACTCGGATGCTTAATCTCAATCATCCCGACCGGCTGCGAATGCTTAACGTAGTAATTAAGACTAATTAATTTAACATGAAGATGACATGGTTGATAGGGTTGTGGCGGATGATGTTCTGCTAGGCGATGTTGAACAAGTCTGCTTCAAAACCACAGTTGGCAAGAAGCAAGTTTTTCTCCTCTCTTCTTCCTTAATCAGCTCCCCAGCAAACATCTCAAGCTTCTCCACATTTGTGCTCTCCACCATTTTCTTGCCTTTGAATAGTACGGCCTCCACATTTTTCTGCGCCAACATTTCCTCTGTCAAGGCCAACATGTCTATCTTCTTGCTCTTGTTCTTGCTTGAGGCTTGCAGACCTCCGTGCATTTTCGATATGATGCCGTTGGCTTGCACGCGGACATAATTGCTTGCTCGAGATTGTCCAAACGCCATGGAAACAGCTTGATCAACCTTTAATTACAGAAGAAGGGAAAGAAAATGATTAGTTAGCTGACCTACTCATAAAAAGAAAATCGAATTCATTGAGCACCAAATTAAAAATATTGCACAAAAGGAACGAAAGGGCCTCTTTTTTTTTTTTTCTATATTAATAATTAGGTGGCACTTTTATCATGCCACCCCAACCACCATACATATAGTACAAGAATCATTAACCAAATCAATTTTTTTTTTCCTTAGAAAACCATATTAAATTAGCAAATCATAAACCATATTAATTTTTTTTTACTAGTGAATTTCTCAATTAGTCGAGTAAAATTCATTTAATCTCATAATTATTAAGCATCCAAAAATAAAAAATAATCAGAATTCTTACCAAGTCGGAAGCTCCTTCACCGGCGATTTTGAGGCAGCCAGAAGGCGACAAATTTCCGAGCTCCGACTCTCCATTTCCGAGAGACACAACCAACAGATCCTCAACCCCATTGCAGAACGGAAACTCCTGCTTATTATTCAGCACGTGCGTAATTGCCGCAGCCGTAGGATTGTTCATCGCGATCCCCCCGTCGAGGGCCATGATCTTCGTCCTCCCGTCCACCGACCTCACCTCCACTGCCGGCTGCGCCGACGTGGCGGCGCACACGTCCTTCATCTTGAAATCGTAGCCGTCCATCTCCACCGCGTCCGCCCGCGAAAACAAGAAAGGCGCGCGGGACGACATGTCGTAGCACGGAATGAGCACCGACTTCAGCGTGTCCTTGAGGCTCAGATGGTCGCCGAACGTCTTGCGCGACGACCGGAAGATCCTGCGGCGGTTGTCGAGGAGGAAGTTGAGGGCCTCCTGAGCGGTGAACATGGGTCGAGTCGACCCGTCCTTAGACCCCCGAGTGAAGAGGAGAGCGGCGAGAACGCCGCCGGAGCCCGAGCCGGAAACGACATCGAAGAAGTCGGAGATGGCGGCGTTGGGATTGCCGGACTTGCAGCGGAGAGATGACTCTAGATGGGCGAGGGAGTTGGCGGCGAGGAGGCCGTCGGTGGCACCGGCGGCGTCAATGGCGAGGACGCGGACCTTGCCCGTGAAGTGTTTGCTAGAATGCATGTGATGGAGGGGAGTGGAGAGATTGGTGGGTTTGGGGTCGGAGAGGAGGTTTTGGGCTGTTGGGTTTTCGTTGGCGCCGGTGCTGCCGTTGTTGTTGTAGCCGAAGAGGAAGTTGTTTTCGAGAATGGAGAAGATTTCGTAGGAGAGCTTGTCAACGTCGGGAGAGTTTGTGTCAATGTTGAGCATGGGGGAGGATGTGGACAGAGCCGCCATTTTTGGAGCTTTAATGCAAAAAAGACCACCGTACGTACTGAAGATTTAGGTAAAGGGTTGTAGCTTAGGTAGCTAGTAGTAGTGGATGAAGATGGGTAGGGAGTAGCTAGCCACTAAGAGGGCTTTTATAGGTGTGAGAATTTGAAGGGGATGGGGTGAGAGAGTGATATTAAGTTTTTCTTTTATTTTATTTTCGCCACATTTTTTGGGTTTTAATTTATTAATCGAATGTTTTTGTGACCATCTTGGAACATTCTTAGGTTGCCACTACCATACGACCAAGTTTTTTTTACAAAAAAAAATTATTATTTTTATTATTCAGGAAAATAAAAGATGCTGTTGCTGTTGTGGCTTGTTGGAGGGAGCTGAGCTATGATACCGCCATAATTCTTTAAAATAAAAAAAGAGTTTGTATGGATTTGGTGCATGGTAGAAAATATTCTTGGGCTTTTGTTGTTTTGGCGTTTTTTGAAGAGGTAGTTGACTAAAAGGACAGTCCAGGAGTCGAACGGATCGACCCTTTGGAAGGTAAAAGATTATTCTCTACATTACTTTTAAGGCTTCTGAACTTTCCATTAAATTACGGGTTAGTGTGTAAAGTGACGTAAGGGACCCCATTTTGCATATTAAAGAAAAATAAACATACGAAAGCGCACTCTTACATTCAAATTTAACGTATATAATCGGTGAACTTTGAAAGAAGACTTAAAAGATTCACCGTCATCATTCTACTTAACGTTTTGTTACAATAAAAGGGAATTGAACCTTTAACCTAGTCTAATTAATTCTCTTTTTCTCCCATTCTCGTCAATTGCATAAAATATTTTAGGATTTGGTTTAAGGTTTATAATACAGATAACGTAAAGCAGCTTATGTTCACAATTTTAATATGTCAGTAAAATGTTTGATTTATAACTCCATAGCCGCATACTTTAATGAATGTCACCTACTACTGCTTAACAATTTGAATAAGAATAAGAAGGAGAGGAGCTAAATGATTGAACCCCCATAAATATAATCTTATCATATTGTACCAAAGTGTGTCCGTGGTACCTTACCTCTCTGGCATGTTGAAAACATATAGAATATCTTCTTGGGTTCAAATATTATGGAAGGAATGGGAAGTACTTTACGGATAAAAAAAAAAGAAGAGATATTTAATTATATATCTGTTCTTAGCACTACAAATATATAAATCATACATCATTTTATTTTTATAAAAAAAAAAATTCAAAAAATGACAACTGGCCCTATTAAATTTAATTTTGATTATTAAATTACTTTGATGTCCTATTGAGTGTTTTGGGTTTTTTTAATGAGTTTTGGGGTTGGGCTTGTTTTAAGAAATTGATGTCAGTTTTATAATTTATAAAATTAAAAAAAAACCTTTTGGCCCATATAATAATGAATCTCCCTAAAAAACCTTAGGCTACTCACAATAATAAATGAATAATGCTTTAAATTGAAACTTCATCCCCTTTCTTTCTCATTGTCTTGTCTCCCTTTACCTAAGCCAGTCTTTCTAAAGCGCCATGTTTCTTTCAAATTTTCACTCTTTTTCCTTAGAGTCGTTTTCAAAGTTTCAAATTCTCCTAAACCCAACACCACTTTTAAACATTACATGAAATTAACCACTCCCTCAAAGCATTTTCCTTTTCTAACTGTGCTGAATGCAAAAAGATACTTGTTTCTTTTTTTGTTTTTGGGTGAGGATGGACATGGATGGATGGATCCTGTGATCTTCTCCTAGGACTTAAATTTGCACCCAATTAATCATATATGGATAGACTGTCATATCGGGTGGAGCCCTAACCCTAAATATAGTGACCTACCCTCCCCATGCATTTATTTTCATTTTCCATCAAGTACTACGTACACTGGTGCATGCCCTACAAAACAATTCAACATCTCTAGAGAGAGACTATAGTGAACTGGCTGTGGGATGATCCTGAGATGCTTATAAGCCATGAAAATCCATCAAATCCTTTGTAGGACCTGATAACATGTGAGTGTTGCTATGATTCTTTGATTTTCCTTCTCAACCGGCTTCTTCTTGTACGGTTGTACCGACATTTAAAGCCGGATATCTCACCCTTTGCTGGATCAATCATTTCCTGCATTTCTACCGCTTACATTTTAAGATGCGTGCATGTATTGATTATGAGTAACGTCCCCCTCTTGTTAGATATCTGATATGTTATATAACTCACATATACTTTTACCAAATCGATCTCACTAGTTATTATTTGTGAACAATGTCTTCTTGTCATGTGTGATGTATCTAATGTGTTATAATTCTAGATATATTTGCCTAATCAACTATAATAGTTCCAATTCACAATATGACAATTTGAGGAGTGAAAATTATTCCATGAAACATACTCCTATATATATATTCGAGCCATCCATAACCAGGTGTCTCAATAAATGGGCGTATCTCTTTAGATTTTGATACATGCATTCAACAGTGATTCGAGCCATCCATAACCAGGTGTCTCAATAAATGGGCGTATCTCTTTAGATTTTGATACATGCATTCAGCAGTGAGATGGTAGCTAGCATGGTGTACGTGTTGATCCTGTCCATTACAGTTGTCCGGGTCCCGTACCCAACCTGCAGCTGATTTCTGTACGGAACTTTCCTATAGACTTGTCAAAAAGGCAACAATTAGTTGCACCCTCCTCTCATTTATACATCTTCAATTCCGTGATTAGTCCCAATCTATCTCAACTGATTCAAAATATGTGGCTGCATCTTATTGATACCTCGAGAGTTTTAGGTGCACATACACATACATATGCCGAATTTGTCATCAACGGTTACCTATGCGCAGTGGCGGAATTAGAGTTTAATATTTGGGGAGCGTAAGTTTAAAATTATGGGATTTTTTTTACTGTAACCTATGCATATACTCTCTCTATAGTAAAGGAGATGAGAAGATGGAAGGGGGGCCAAGGTCACTTTCGGCCTATGAATAGCTCTATGTGAACAAGGTTGAAATTGTCGAAACGCGAGTGAACAAATGCCCTTAACACGCCTTCGTGTACGTCATATATTGGCTAACATATGGCTTTGACCTATGTGATGTGGAAGTTGTCAACTGGGTAGATAGAGAAAAGACCTCTAACCATATAAGAAATTAAGTGATGATAAAGCCATAGCTAATTTAAGTGATGATGATCCCACCAATTGATTAGGCCGAGTCTCCTTTTGACCAAATTAATAGTCTCAATATTTTGTCGAGCACTAAAAGCATATCCCAATGGTTGGCTCCTCTCGAAGATGCTTCGCATAGTCTATCTCCTCCTCTTTCCTTCAAACTACCGGCACTATTCTTTTTCCTTTCTATTATAATTGTGCACGAGTTCCCGCCACTAGGTCCCAACTTTTTATTCTTTTTCTTTTCGTTTTATATCATTTCTTTTTCTGGTGTAACAAGAGTTGTATTATCTTAACAAATAAAAAAACTAGTGTGTTATATAGATTAATGTGGAGAAATGATTGAATGTAAAGGTAACATGACACGATATGTTAACATAGTCTACATAAATTATATAAGGTTTAGTGTTTATATCTAGATGACTGCATATATATTATAATTCATATAGAGCCGTAACATCATGCGTCATAATCGGTTAATACTATATTATAAATTAAAATCACACATTCGAATCTAATCAACAATCTTTATTGATAATCAGACTTTTTATTCTTTTTCTTTTCGTTTTATATCATTTCTTTTTCTGGTGTAACAAGAGTGGTATTATCTTAAGAAATAAAAAAACTAGTGTGTTATATAGATTAATGTGGAGAAATTATTGAATGTAAAGGTAACATGACACGATATGTTAACATAGTCTACATAAATTATATACATGTTATAGGTTTAGTGTTTATATCTAGATGATTGCATATACATTATAATTCATATAGAGCCGTAACATCACGCGTCATAATCGGTTAATACTATATTATAAATTAAAATCACACATTCGAATCTAATCAACAATCTTTATTGATAATTAGACAACGTAACATATCACTCGGTTTTATTGTAAGAGAAAACAATTCGGAATTTATCATTTGAGGTTGTGGACCACAAGTCTACCAAATTCATTGTCCCTTCATATATTCATGCAATCCAAAAACAATCGAAAAGGTTCATAATTTCATGGTTACAATGCAATGCCATGAGGGGAAGCCCATTACTGCGTGGATCTATGACATACTTTAACTTTCGTGGCGGCTTCCTCTCAACCCCCAGTAGCCACCGACGCTCAGAACCAAATGCAGCATAAACATTAAAAAAACATCCTAAGTTTTCAATGTGTTGTCTAAACAAAAACTGCAAAAAGATACACGAACGAAATCAGCAGCCGATATTTTGTTGCCGAGCCAAGTGGGGGGGACACCGCCAAATGAATCGGTTGGTGAAACGTAACTAGATTTAGATTTTGCAGGAAAATAAAAACAATCAGAAAAAAATAAAAAAATAAAAACAAACATCATGAACATTATTCACCACGCATTGTTGTCCTTGTCCCCTTTACTTCTTCAATTCTTTGACATTACTCTAATTTTAATTAATTACGATTGATTTGTTTTAAGACAAACTTTTTCTTTTCCCCGCCCGACAAGAGATCGGTGTCTTAATCATGTGTCCAATTACAACTTTAATCATTCGGATTAGTTAAATAACGCTGCCTGATTTCAATGTGGGTTTTATGATTTTAAATAGTCCCAAATGTCCGATAGTGTGCGAGTGTGGATAGAGGGGAATAATCTTGAAGCAAAGGCTACGTATTTTTTAATTCATTTACTTTTGTACCATATATTATTACTTAAATTTGTATTTTGTTATTATTATTATGAAAGGTCGTCTAACAAATTGACACGTCGGAGACAGAGACAAAATGTCAAACAAAGCATTCGCCTTTTGTAATTTTTTTTTTTAATTTTTCAAGAAAAAAAAAAGAGAGCAGAAGAGAGAGTTTGGGGTGCTGTTTGTGACTGAATAAGGTGTAGACCTATCGCCGCTGCATGCACGGATGGATGTCCATTTCATTAGGGCCACTACTGGGGCATACGTATGGGATGTGATTCCCGACCGACAGTATGCTGAGTCATCATATTGATAAATGTGGGATTTTTGGTATGCCCTTTATTTTGTGAAATGAAGGATGACATAGTCTTTCATATACTTGAAAAAGAAAAGGGATTGTTGGTAGAAGTTTTGTAGTTCTGTTAGCTAAGGGTATTTACTAAAAAACTAGAGCCGGCACACGGACTCGGGGCAGTAGTGCCAATGAAGAATACTTATCATTTCCAATCCAACGTAATCCAATCCTATCTCATAATTTAATCCAATCATACTCACCAAATATGACCTTAAAAATACATGTCGAACTTCGCCAGAATGAATGTAGCTCGGGCTGTGGCTCAAGTTAGCCCTAACTAAAAAATGTGGAAGACTAATAGTAATTGGTCTTCGACCAAAACAAAAAGAAAAAAAAAGCCCAATGGTCCTTACAAAGACTTACACCAAGTGTGGAGCTGCTAGAAGCGACCTTGTAAAGAGTCGAACATGAGGCCCATTTGATTCATTTCTTTGGGGTAAAGTGCGGGGCTAATTCCTTAAGGCTTTCATTGACATCAAACTCAAGGAGGTGCTTTAACCAACTGAGCTATGAAAGCCTCGAGCAATTTGATGCTTTTATATGTAATCTCCACACACTGTTTTGTAGTAAATGTTGGAAATAACGCTCGAGACTACCAGCTTGAATAGTTATGACATTTAGAACTCGTTCTCCTTGACTACATTTGCATCTCGTCGAGGTAATGATTATCGAACACTTATTCTCTGCTTATAGGTAATGAGTTATTTTTTCACGTATTGAATTGTGATTAGTCTACAATGAGAAATGAATTAAACCTTATTACTTAAAAGAGCCAAGTATTTTCCATCATGATTTGTATTGCACGTATAGTTTCTCAAAGTCGAGAATACAATAACCTCGAACCCTATAACCGTACTCATTATCATATATACTTAGATCGTACCACAATTGGGACGATTCCCCTATAGCTAGTATTGAAAAGAAAGAAGAACTATTTCAATGGGAGAAGAGAACTGTTTGAGATGATCCCCAAGAATATTTCTTGGCAAAGCTCGGATATCCATATCACATTTCCCATAATTCACAATAACAAAACTCTTGGTCAAGAAGAATTAAAAACAATAGGGATATTATTTCTTTCCATGATCTCCTAGAATATATAATTCAAATCATGCACAGGAAAAGTGTCTATGTAGCCGGGAATAAAGTGAACGTCTCTCAAAGCCTTCTTCTTGTTTATAGGTCAGAGGAGATTGATCTTTAGCAGCAGCCACAGTAGAAATTTGGTACATATACGTATGGGAATCGGATCCTTAAAGCTCTGGTGGTGCATGTGGACGAAAAGGAAAAGTCCCCATCTCATTTCAGTCCTTTCTTTCTAGCTTTGATATATTGGCCAACAAATTTAGCAGTCACTGTCAACCTGCAGAGAAAATTAAGCACCATGTACTCCATATGCCTTCCAGTTTCCAACAGTGTATGGATATAACTGGACTATATGCTCTAAAAATACCTAATATTAAATAAGTTTGGTGAGATTAGAAGAAGACCATAGAAAGAAAAAAAAAGTGAGCTTCGTCTGTCATTTCATTATGTGTACTATACAGCAGAATAGTTGCTTTGAGAGTCCGAAGATGCAGAAAAACTTGTATGAATCGGGATAGTATTTCTCCCAAAGATTGGCCGCATATAGCAAAATAGTACTATTCCCATTTTACACAAGTGTTTCTCCCAAAGATGAAAAATCATTTTGGGTCGTTTATGTCATACCACATTATTATATATATCATGAACAATTTCATCATATTTAACTTTGAAAAAAAAAACTTATATATATAGTTTCAGGAAAAAAAATATTAGTGCAATTAGAGAACTTTATTGGATTGTTCAAAATATAAAAAGCAAAGATTATATAGTATTAAAGAAAGATATCTTCATTCAAAAAAACAAGGAAATTAAAGAGGAATGAAATCAAGAGAATATGTAGAACATTTTGAAAATAAAGTGAACTTAAAAAGAAATTAAAGAATCGATTACATGATCATGGAATCATAATCATATAAGCTAGGGTGCCATTTTTAATCCACGCTTTGGAATCCTTGTTTGCTAATCGTAATTAATTTTGAACTCATTGATAAAAGGAAAATAAAGAAAACCCCCCATTTTCAACACTACCAAGCTTGATAACACGCACTGTCAAAATAACTTCAATATGACTTGCTGTCTAAGGGCATTTACATTGAGCCATATCAACATTCAACTACTTGTATACATCTAAATGCGTCTCATTTTATATCAAACACATACAACAAGCAAGCAGAGGGAAATATATGATTCAGATATGAAAACCATACAAACACTCGTATATGTGCAGATGCAGCAAGCACAATAATTGAACAAGAGAGAGAGAGAGAAAGATAGAGGGTATGCTTGGCTCCTCGTACGCCACCCGCAGTAGCCAATCTAGAAGCAGATTGAGCTTCCGCTTGTGGCATACAGGGAGCCAGGCATAACCCAATTCACCTTTCACTTCAAACCTCACGTCCAAGCCAACCTTCTTCTTTTGCATCTCCATGGAACCCTGAAACATCGTGTTTACAGAGAAAAGAAAAACTCATGAGAGAGAGAGAGAGAGAGAGAGAGAGAGTCACGAAGACTGAAGTGAAACGTAGACTCTGAATATATAGAGCCCTCGGCCTATGAGGGGAGAGATTTCTTGCCATGTACAGTAGATGTACTTTTAATGCACTTTCCTTTTCAAATAGACAAGAGGGATTCTTATTTAAAAACCAAATCACAAACGAGATTTAGAAAATAAATTAGAATCCGTATATGTAATTGCCATCATCATCGCCACACCAAGCGCCATTTCATTTTGCACCTGCTTGCCCCTTACCTTTTTGTTTTCTCTTTTGCTGACAAAAAATAAATAATAAAGTAATCATTTTCTCTTATCTTTGATAAAAATAAAGGGCAAATGTTTTAAATTTGTTGATGCGGAAAAAAAACAGGATGAAGAAGATTTTTTGGTAGGAATCAACGAGATTTTGTTCCGACGAAAGTTATATCGTACTTCTGCAACAAGAAACATACAAAAATAATGAGAGTAACACCACTAGTGTTGCGATGCAAAAGACTGCTACGATACTTAAGTTGCATCTTAGAATGAGTTGCAGAAGAATTTTGACAAGGGAAGGTGTGAGTACTTAGGAAAGGGTCAATTTTATAACGTGGTTTGGGTGGAAAATTGTAAATTCCCGCTCATTTTCCTTATTTTACGGATCACGTGATAATTGACT
>NW_018925417.1:0-14432 GCF_002207925.1 Prunus avium | reverse complement strand
TTCTATGATATGGTATTAACAATGTACTTCGGGCTTGCTGGGCTTTTTTGGTTTTTTTTTTTTTTTGAATTTTTGTATGAAATGGTATTAACAATGTATTTCTATGACATGGTATTAACAATGTACTTCTATGATATGGTATTAACAATGTACTTCGGGCTTGCTGGGCTTGTTTTGGGTGTTTTTTGAGTTTTTTGTGTTGGGCTTGTTTTAAGTTAATCAATGGCAGTCATGTAATTTTAGGAACTTCAACACTCATTTCTTATGTAGTAAATGGTTTTTGGGTATGTTTCTAAAGTGCATTCCATGTGGGGTTTTTTTATAATTTCAACCCCTATTTTGGGTATACTACTAAAGCTCCCAATAAAAAAATCTAGTCCTAGTCCTAGTCCAAGCATACACCAAACGCAGGATAAGTGTTATCTAATTTAGACCAAGCCAAGCCAAGTCAAGACAGTTCTTAAGCATAGTCCATGCCAAGACAGTCCTGTGTAACAAACGAGCCCTAGAAGTTTTAGCCCTAGGAAAAGCACTTCACGTTCTTTGTTGACAGGTTCGCCACATAAGTAGTCGCTTAGGTTTTCCAGATAGAGATCATCTATGAACATGTCGTTTGGAGAAAACTCCACTTCGCCAAGGTATTGGAGTTGCTGAGGCCGTCTGCCTTCCACACGGTTCGTGCACTTGCGAGTATCACAAGTTGAGGATGCAGCTTAATCCATTTTGGTGGAGCTAAATCTACGCAACAGCAAGCACGCCCGTTGTGAGTTGTGATGGGAGGGAGAGAAATTAAGGGTGAGCACGCACACAATCACACATGACACAATCACCATCGTAATGTTTTAATGGCCAAAAGATTATTTAAAGTAATTAACAAAGAACGGAGATACAAACCAACATCTTAGATCCTCAAAGTTTAAACTAGAATAGAGTTAAAAAGTTTCGATGAAATTTTCACAAAAAATGTTTTGAATGAAATGCAACATAATGAATAAATAAGATTGAACTCAGGGCTAGAAATGTTGGCTGCCTTGACAATATCCAGCAAGCCTGTCCTGCAACATGTTTAAAATCACAGCATTTACAGACAAGGATCCCATGGTATGCGTGCAATTTAATAAACAATGAGCATGCATTATACATGGTAGCATTTAACAGTGAATCAATTTTCTTTTCTGTGCTATCTACTATTACTGGTAATTGGTAAACAATAAGCATGCATTATACATGGTAGCATTTGTTTTCATGTCATTTCATTATAGGTTTATGGATGCACCAGTATATGAATTTTCCCATTCAATTAGTTGAAAATTTCAAATGTGAAATCGCACATCAAGTCTTTCTGCTATAAATTCAATGATCAGAAAGTGTAATAATTAAGAGCTAGATTTCAATCCTATATAGCAGGAACAAGAACATGGCCCAGGAGATGAAAATTGAGATCCTCATGAAGGAAACCATAAAACCATCTTCTCCAACTCCTCACCAACTTAAAAGCCTTTTGGATCAGCTTGCTCCTGTAGGATATGGCCCTCTTGTTCTTTGCTACTGTTGAGAGTATTTGTCCCACATTGAAATGTTAAGATGTGAAATCGCACATCAAGTCTTTCTGCTATAAATTCAATGATCAGAAAGTGTAATAATTAAGAGCTAGATTTCAATCCTATATAGCAGGAACAAGAACATGGCCCAGGAGATGAAAATTGAGATCCTCATGAAGGAAACCATAAAACCATCTTCTCCAACTCCTCACCAACTTAAAAGCTTCAAGCTCTGCCTTTTGGATCAGCTTGCTCCTGTAGGATATGGCCCTCTTGTTCTTTGCTACCCCACCAATGAGGTTACAACTTACAACAGAGAAAATATCTCAGCAGCTAAAGAAATCAATCTCAGAAGCCTTAACTAGCTTCTACCCACTTGCTGGAAGAATCAAAGATAACGTCTTTATTCAATGCAATGATGAGGGGGTTATCTATGTTGAAGCTCGAGTCAACACCCTTATCTCAACCTTCCTTGACCAACCCGATTTCGACATACTAAAATCATGCCTCCCCATTGAGATTGGATCCCCTGAAGCAGCCCCAGGGATGCTACATTTCTTTGAGTGTGGTGGATTGGCAATAGGTGTTTGCGTGTCACACAAGCTTGCTGATGTGCCAACTTTGGGCACATTCATCAAAGCTTGGAAGTGCGCAGACACCTACAAGAGTTGAAGCTGCCACTAGCCTCATTTGGAGTTGTGCAATGAATGCATCAAAACTAAGTTCAGGGTTTTCAAAGTCATCAATGGAGTCACATTCTGTAAATATACGCAAACGGGTTGTGCCACCATTGCCACCAACCTCAGTTGGGAACCTTGTGGGCTACTATGCTGCAATGGCGGAGGAGAGTGGGATTGAGTTCAAGGAATTAGTTTCTTGACTGCGGAAGGGATGGTTGAATTTAATGAAAACCATCCCAAGAGATTGAAAGGGGACAATGTGTTTGAAGCCATTTGTGAGTATTTTAAGGAGATAGGAAACATTATGAGTGGAGATGACATAAACTTCTTTATCTGTACAAGTGCATGCACCTTTGGAATGTATGAGATTGATTTTGGGTGGGGAAAGCCAATTTGGGTGAGCATACCTGGTGATATACTCAAGAATGTTGCTACTTTGATTGACACAAAGGAGGGTGATGGAGTAGATGCATGGGTAAGTTTAAGTGAGGAAGACATGGCATTATTTGAACGTGACCGGAACTTCTTGCTTTTACTTCTTTAAATCCAAGTGTATTTGGACCTGTAACGAGGAGATCTTCTCTTTAGTTTCTTAGGATTTATTTGGTGTTTTTGCTGGTTTTTCTCTTCTTCTTTTGGGATAAGAATTTTGTGTATTTATATAGTTTGAAATTGAATAAAATGCAACTCTGCAATGCCAAGGAACTCTACACTTGATGGTATAAGTTAGGGCCCTGTTTGGTAGGCTGGACTGGACTATATATTTTCAATTAAAATGGACATGGGTCTAGTCTGTTGTTTAGTGAGCTTAAAATGCATTACGGACTGGACATGGCTCTTGGACACCAATCCAGAATAACAAGGGACTCCAACCCATCGACAGACATGGGTTTACAATGAATCTGAGCGCCTCATCTCCCTCCGCCTCCTTCGCATCGTCTGTACTCTGTTATCTAGTGGTTTGCCTTCTTCTCTCTTCTATCCTCTCTCTCCTTTCTCCTCTCATCTCCTCTCTCTTACTGTTGTGATTTTTTGCATCGAATTTTCCGTTTTTTTTAATATAAAAATTGATATTTATTATTATCTTGATATGAGATTGGGTAATGGTTAGATCTTGATATAAGTTTCAGTTTAGATTCGATGCCATGGGTTCTCTTTTCGGTTTGGTATTGTGAGATTTTTTGTTTTTTCCTTGTCTCAAAAACTGGGAATTGTTATTACTCAGAGGCTACAATCAGCAACAAAGGCAGCTCTTGTTATTGGGGGGTTCCATATTTCTTGTAAAAAATTGAGCCTCTTTCTTCAATCTCTGCCAAAAAGTTAAAAACTCTCATTTGGTTCCAGTTTGAAAAAGAAAAAACTCTACATGCATCAGAGATCCCTCTTGCATTCAATGTCTGATCCAGTCCATTGTTTGGTGCAAAAGTGAACTGCGCTGGACTTAAAATCCCAGCCAATCCAATCCAGTACTTACAAGTCAATCCTAACCTGTCCAGGCCAGCCTACCAAACAAGGCCTTAGTTTAAGCTCATGCCTCATACAAAACACTATTTTAAGAGATTTGCCAAAGATGCTTTACTTTTCAATGGAAAACGAAGACAGAGTATTAGCAATACCCTATGAATAATTATAAAACCTTGAAAATGCTACATTAGTAGGAATTTAAGACATTTCCCAAATTTAAACAATTCCATCGTGAATGCATAATGCATATGTACAAGTACAACCAGATCTGCTTTGGGTTTATTTTAGCCATCAACTTCTTCTCGCGCCAGCTTCAGGCATCCCTTTACAACCAGAGAAATGAATTACCACTTTGTTCTACAATCCCATAATTCTAGGACTTCAATCTTCATGAAACGAGCTCCATTAAATGGCTCTCAAGTTTTACTGGAAATGGTACAGTAACATCAGCAGGTCTAATAGACATGTTTCCAAGTTTGTTGCCTTACTTCTGAAGTCGACACAGGTAGGGGTAGGAACTGATCTTGCACCATTAGAGACATTGAGACATCGGTTGGGCATGCACAAAAGAGTGGCCAGCAGTTACTCTGTTGTCTGAGCCATCCAAGAAGTAACTTCTTCAGGAGTTTCAACTTCTATCAGTTGTGCACCTTCACTGACCATGTGAGGACCTTTTTTTATAGCACTTTCTTTGATTTTGCAGAATCTCATCCTTCGCTCATAAACTTAAACATTTGGGATGTCACATGACAACTTGAACCAAGTGCAACATCATTCATAGCACCTATACTTCCACATCCTATATTCATGAACGTTATGCACCGCGGAAATGTCTACTCATAAATTCCCGAGCCTTTAGGCATCCATATATTTTATGTTCAACCAAGGCAAATCTTTTTTTTTCTGAATGGGCTGAAGCCATATCTGATCAAACAACATGGGATCATGCCCCTTGCATGGATCAGCATGATAACCTAAGGACATAGGACTGTGCAGAAAGAGTGTGAACTCTAAACAGTGATTGAAGTAATTGAGGTTCATGCACATTCTGTACCAAATATTTAAGAAGGATCTCTATAGCAGTTGCTCATGGAAGATCTCCTCAAGAATTCCGCCACCAATTTGGAGAATGCAGAGGAACTATCCTCAAGTAACCGAGTTGGAGAATCATACTCTAAAACCTTCCCTGTATTAATCAAAAGTTAATAAAATCAGTTCAATTCATGTCACCTAAGCAATTTTAAGTTTTTCAATTAACCGTAAATGTTATTTCAGATTTTTCTTTGCCACTAGATCAAGGTTTCAATATTAATACGCTTCAACTATACTATCTGCTAAAGTGTTCTATCCATTTTGGAATATATCTACAAAGCAGGTTATACTAACAATACCTTCACCAAGAACTAGAACCAGGTCATTGTCGATAACCGTAGGAATCCGGTGAGCCACAGTGATCACTGTGCATCCACTCGTTTCTTTCCTTATTGTCTCCTGAATTAGAATATCGGTTGCGGAATCAATAGAAGCTGTAGCCTCATCCAACACAAGAATTTTCCTTTTCTTTAAGAGCACTCTGGCGAGGCAAACAAGCTGCCTCTGTCCAACACTCCAGTTTTCTCCATCTTCAGCAACTGTTACAGTGTTTGAACGAATTAAACAAGTTGGTGAATGAGACAAAAAAATAATAACTGAACTTCTTTGGTTGCTTATATATTGAGTAGATTTTTCGATCTTCATACCAGGTGCATCAAGAAGCCTTTGGTCCTGCCTAACGATCTCTGCCAGTCGACATTGATTCAGAACCTGAGTTATTGAATCATATAAGTAACATTACCACAATATCATTCTTGTAAATAAGGACTTTGACCCTAACCTCCCAGAGTTCTTGATCAGAATGCTGTTGCAAAGGATCCAGATTGGTCCTCATGGTACCTTGAAATAAAATTGGGTCTTGTGGAATAATGCTCAACCTTGACCTTAAGTCCTGCAGGCCTATTTTAGAAATATCCACACCATCAATAAGAATCTGCCCTCCTGAGGGTTCCACAATCCTAAAGAGAGCTTGGATCAAAGTGGACTTTCCACTCCCTGTCCTGCCCACAACTCCTATTTTCTTCCCTCCAGGGAAGGTGCAAGTGATCCCTTTGAGAACAGTCGGGAGAGCTGGATTATATTGCACATGAATGTTTTCAAGTTCAATTTTTCCAGCCACTGGCCATTCAGGAACTGGTCTACAGTCTTCAATCACTAGTGGTGCTTCACTTGGTATATGTGTGAACTGAAGAATTCTCTCAACTGATATCATTTTGTTTTCTACATTACACATATTCCATATCACCCAAGCCTGCAGGACATTTAGGTTTAAACCATAGGTAGCAGCCAATCCTGCCAAACCTGAGACCAAAGCAACATAGACAGTTAACTTTTAAAGCTTATGGTGATCATAATCATATTACCTCATATTTCATCGGGGATTGGAGGGGCTTACTAGGATCGATAGCAGACCTAGGCAGGCTGACCAAGATGATAAGAAGAAGGAAGAAAACAAGGTTGAACAGAAAATTGGTCCGAACAGACAGCCATTCCATCGTGGCATAATTGTGAAAGGCAACGCGGGAATAATCATCAATCAGGTCCATTGTTTTCATCAAAAAACGGTCTCCTTGATTGAAACAACGAAGTGTTCCTGCACCTGTGATTGATTCTGAAAAGTGATGTAGAATTGGAGCCTTTCGAATTCCAACCATCCTGGCAAGCTCTCTGGCTGTGGTAATGTAGTAAGCCTGCAAAAAATATAAAACAAGATAAATACCTGTGCACCAAAGTACTTAAATATGCGCTCGAAGAAACATTAACTTTCTCATTTTGAAAAAAACAATAACCCATAATATTCTTTACAATGCGTGATGCATGTAGGGAAATATGGTTTAGATTTCCTTGTAGGTAGATGGAGTTTGGTTACAATCAAAAACATGGAAAAATAAATTCGAAATGGGGTTTTTCTTACTTGATACCACATGGAGAGTGCAAGAACGCCAAGGAAAAGAATGAAGACTTGCCAGGCCACTTGAGACATAAGGATGATGATGCTTATTAGCTGGATGAGGGCAAATGCCAATCCAGCTAATCTATATGGAATATCCATGTCTACTGTGCTTTGATCCGTAGAACACTGTAACCATTGTAATTTTTTCAGAAAGAAAAATAAGAGTTAGCTAGTAGAACTTGACATATACTTCACAGAGTTAAAATTTATTAAACTTTCAAACAGGAAAGAAATTTAGAACTGACCCTATTGAGGATTCGACTAGAAGGCGTGGAGTCGAAAAATGAAATTGGTGCTCGGAAAACTGAAGTAATCATTCCAAGGAAGAGACGCTGAGCAGTCTGAATAGCAATAGTTGACAGAAAAAGGGCCCTTCCCAAAATGAAGATGGAACTCCCAGCAGATAACAGACCAAATACCCACATCAACCGCTCTTTGCTGACCTTGTGTTCTTTCTCTGTTGCCCAAGCCATCCAGTAATTACTCCCCATTTGTAGTCCCTGGAAGAAGACTTGACAGAGAAGGATGACCGGAACAAGAGCACCTCTATAAGCAGAAGTGACAAAGGTTGAGTAAACACGCCATTTCACTCGACCAGTTTCTGCCTCTTCTTCATGACCTTGTCCTGAAAGCTTCCCATTGTTGATGGCCTCTTTTTCTTCTAAAACCTCCATTAGATTAACTTGATGAGGTCTTCTATTAAAGGAATCATCTTGTCGGCATGTGTTAACTTGGTCAAATGATTTTTTATGCGCCGACATTTGTCTGACAAGTTCACCATTGGGATCCGCAATCAAATCCTCATATTTTCCAGACTCAGCAATTTGACCATCTTTAATTACCTATTGACAATAGAATTGGACTGGAGAAATAAGAGACTTGACAAAACACGTTAGTATATGAGTAGAGCAGCAAAAGAAATCCAACAACTTACCAAGACAAGGTCAGCTGCTTCTAAAAATTCTAATTGGTGGGTAGCATAGATGACAGCCTTCATGGACAAGTGTTGCAAGAGACATTTCTGCAAAACATTCCAATTTTTGATTAAATCCATTTTAAGACATGAACACAAATATAGAAGTACATGAACACAATTTCTGATTAAAATGATAAGAAATTTTTGCTTGCCTTAAACAAGTGTGTTCCTGTATGTGCATCCACAGCACTGAAAGGATCGTCCAAAATGTAAACATCTGAATCACTATAGACAGCTCTAGCCAGTTGAATTCTTTGCTTTTCTCCACCACTTAGATTCATCCCTCTCTCCCCCACTACAGTCAAATCACCATCTGCCCACGTATTGACATCATGATCCAAAGCACAAATTTCCAAAACATACTCATAACAGCCCTTATTCATTTCCTTGCCAAACAACACATTCTCCCTTATTGTTCCAGTTTGAATCCAAGCACTTTGTGGAACATAAGCTTTTGTTCCATAAACCTTTGCTCCTTCCCCAGAAATTTTGGGAATCTCACCAAGTATACTAAGTAGTAGGCTTGACTTGCCAGAACCAACAGAGCCACAAACTGCAACCTTGGATCCTTTCATTATCTCTATCTTCTCTGTAACTTTGATTGTAGGTTTCTTTAAGTCTTGCTCGGTTGTTTTCCATGCATACTCTCCTGCGTCAAGAACAACCATGACATCGGATACTTTTGAAGTGTGGCAAGGAATCAGCTTCATTTGATCTTCTTTGACAAATTCTTGGATACGATCAATAGATACCTTTGTCTGAGTAATCATGGAAATGAGCTCTGGCAGGTTGTAGATAGGCTCTTGTAGAATTCTAAACGTAGCTAAAGCAGACAATACCGTACCTACTGTTAAGGGTGTATTTAGTATTATGCATACACCAAAAGTGGTAACTGAAACTAGAGTTGGTGAAGCCCAGAATAGAAAAGCCACTGCTGAGCATGTATAAAGGTATCTCTTCAGCCAATGCCTCTCTGTTTCCCTGAGTTGAAGCAGCTTCTTCAAGAATGTGGGCTCCCATGAGTGCAACTTTAAAACTCTCATGCTCTTCAGAATCTCTGATGTTACTTTGATTCTTGAATCTTTCGCTTCCATGATCTTGGAGTGAAGCCGCTCTTGCATATTGGCCAAAGGTGTGTTGCATACCATGACCAAAACTGTGGAAAGAAGAGCAGCAGCAGAGGGCGCCGCACCAAGATTCCTGTAAAGGATAGCCAGTGCTAAAAATACTTGAAGCGGGAGCAACCAAATACCATTAATGTACCAGCAAAAGTCTCCAATTCTTTCTACATCCACATTGATTAAATTAATAATTTTTCCATTGCTTGGACCAGAATACTTTATGGAAATAGATTTCTTGTAAATCAACACTGTGAGAGCTGCTCGTACTCGTACACCAATGAGATGAGCACCAAAATACCACTGCCTCTGACTCAATGATTCCAATGTCTTAGCAATGAAGAATATGAACGCAAGAATCAACCCATGGTGGATGCTTGAATTGTCATTCTTTTCAAGTAAATAATTTACAAAATTTGTAATTAGGAAGGGACCTATATATGATGCAGCCGTATTGGCTCCTACAAAAAAAAATTGAATAAAGGCAAATAAAAACATGCACGACAAAAATGAAAATGAAAAGGAAAAGGAAAAGTGATTCAATAACAAAGAGTTACCTGCAAAAACAGCATTTATGGCTAATGATCTTCGTATAGCCCGCATTATGGATTTTGGCAATGAAGAGTCTTCCATTTTCTGTTTCATCAGTGACTCATCAAGCACATAGGAAGCATTTTCTGCTCTTTCTGAGGGAGGAACATGCGGTATATGAGGTAGTTCCAGTTTCTGGATTCGACCCCTTTTGAAAAGTGGGTTCAGCCATTGAAATGTAGCCTTGCTCCAAATTCCGGCTTTCGTGTAAGTATCAGTGTTTTGGGGGGGAGTTTCATCTTCCTTCTCAAGTAATGGGTGCTTAAGGTCATTTTTTTCCTGGGCAGCATATCTAAAGGCATTGAAGCAAAGTAGTACTGACAGAGGAAAGGAAGCAAATTCGACTATGTTAGCCTTGGGAAGAATATCTGGCAAATCTAAGGATCTGAAGTGAGAAATGAGGTAAAGGCACAGAGAAAGTGAGTAAAAACTGCAGGAAAAGATCCACCAAATAATGAGGACCCAAGGCCACCTATTTTGCTCACTGTGAATTGTGTTCTTGGAGTAGACTGTAACTAGTGTGGCTAAAACCCAAGTCATGCCAGAGAAGATTGATTTACAACTTATAATTCCACCACCAACCCAATACTCATAAATGACAAAACCAAGGTAAAAAGTTGAGATTAAGGCATTTGCAAGAACGGTAAGCAAAGCAAAAACTTTACATCCTCTGTCTGCTCTATATATCAAACATGTACGATTGCTACCACCACCTCTTCTTCGTCTCATAATATCCAGCAAAACCCACGTCAATAAACCTATGAAAAACGCTACACTAACAATCTCCAGCGATATATCCATGGAGAGCAGCTATAAATTCTTAAACTTTCAGAGTCAAATTAGTTCTGGACCAATCTAGACCCGAAAGATGTCCAAAACAAACTACGTACAGAGAGAGTTGAATCAATGACGAGACCTGCATATAAAAATGGGATAAGAACAATGGCACCCCAATTCAGATAAGCACTGAAAAAGTTAAACCCAACCCAATTGCCGTTGTAATATCGCAGCAGCAGCAAACAAGAATTTGGGAATATATATATAAATTGAGAAAAAACAAAATAACTAGTTAGGATCAGGGTCTGTTTATGAAGAAGCAAACCTGTGAATGTATGAAGGACGCACGTGGCTCTTCGGTGCGGGGTGGTGACAAGAAAGTATCAAATGTAGGTGAATGATTCAATCAAACGCCTAGTGGCTCTGTCTGTGCACTGTGCACAGTCCTTTGGATTCTTATAAAGAAGAAGAACCAGCACTGAGGAACGTAGGCGTGCCCAAGTCGGAATCTTTACGTTGCTATTTATAATTGGAATAATATACCTAACATTCCCCTCATTTTACAAAATTAAAATAATATATGCATATTTTTTTTCCTTTTTTGGATGGAATGAAAAATATATATATTATACTATAAAATGAAGGAACTATCCATGTCTTACAATCTTCGTCCCACACCTTGCATCTCGATCCCTTTCAGCTCTATGAGAAATTGTTATTTATTTATTAGATAATGTAAAATAATCATTCGTTTCTGTAGAATATCAAATGGGACCAGCCAGAATCTTAACGTCATTATCTACTTATTTATTAATCACTTTCTTCCGACCTTTTTGAATATCTTGAAACCAAAAAATGTGCTCATACATGTCTTCATAATCTCACACTTCAAGTGACATAGTTATCCTCTTTATGACCTTTTTGTTTGGAATTTTTATTTTTATTTTTAAATAGAATAAGGGATTATAGCTCCTCAGTATTAGTCATCGGATGAACAAACATCCACAACCCTCAAAAAGGGGAAAAAGAAGGGGATGCAACACAAGGAATTTAGGGGGCGTTTGGTATCCTATTCAAATAGGAAACTCAAAAACTTTGATTTTTCTTAAAAACAAGGAGTTCTTAAATATATTTTTAAGATTCAAAAACTTGTTTGGTATGCAACTTGAAAACTGTTTTCAAATCTTAAAAATTTGAGAACGTGTGAGTTGTTTGAGAAAAATTGAAAAAACAGATATTTTTTGTTTTTAATAATTGGGGTGTTTTTTAGTTGTTCTTGAGTTTGAGTTTTTAAAAATAGGGCTACCAAACAGGTTTTCTTTGTTTTGGACTCAAATTCTGTTTTTGAATTTAAAAAATTGGATTCAAGTTGAATACCAACCACGCTCTTAAGTTTTGGTAAGGGATGCTATAAACTTTTGTGTGATGAGAAACAAGGAATTTAGGGGGCGTTTGGTATCCTATTCAAATAGGAAACTCAAAAACTTTGATTTTTCTTAAAAACAAGGAGTTCTTAAATATATTTTTAAGATTCAAAAACTTGTTTGGTATGCAACTTGAAAACTGTTTTCAAATCTTAAAAATTTGAGAACGTGTGAGTTGTTTGAGAAAAATTGAAAAAACAGATATTTTTTGTTTTAATAATTGGGGTGTTTTTTTAGTTGTTCTTGAGTTTGAGTTTTTAAAAATAGGGCTACCAAACAGGTTTTCTTTGTTTGGACTCAAATTCTGTTTTTGAGTTTAAAAAATTGAATTAAAATTGAATTCAAGTTGAATACCAACCACGCCCTTAAGTTTTGGTAAGGGATGCTATAAACTTTTGTTTGATGAGAAAAAACTGTTGTGATGATTCACGCAATAATAGTTACCAAAAATATGAGAGAATGTATGCCTTATTACCAGT
Organism: Prunus avium; assembly: GCF_002207925.1. The sequence continues at coordinate 2,336 of NW_018925417.1, read as the reverse complement.
TGTGTGCGCGCAATGCACCATACATCTATCTGTCATTTGACATACATTCAACGACACTCAAAAAAACTCCCGGAAAATAGACACATAAAAGTATAAGTTGGTTACAAAACATTATTACTAAAAAAAATATAATCATTATCACATTGGTTCCTATATTCTTCTAATTTGTTTGAAAGTTGCCTGTTTCAAGATGTATACATTTTTGTTTTTATAACACATCATGTTATGTGTGACGTGACGTAACGTGTGAACGTAACGTTACATGTTACGTCACGTCACACTCAGGATAGGTAAGTATTTTTCGCATTTTAGTCCAGCAAAGAGAGAGATTGAAATGACCAGAAGAGAGCGTGTGGAGTGATGATTTGGCGTGACCAGGTTGTTGAGGGCGTGTGTGTTGCTGAATGGTCCAGACCACCCGACTTACTTTAACCAGAGCACCCACATGGTGGTGGGGCATTGTCGTGTGCTGGGTAAAAGCAAACTCACGGTAACTGTGTGTGACCCTCGTGGCAATTTACTTTCACTTTAACAGCAACCACTAAGTAGCCAATTTGATAAGCACTAGTTCATCCCACGTGCTTTATTAGTTTGATAAAATTAATTAGAATTTTCCCTTCCTCCAACACATTTTTTCAATTAAATATTTGTTATTTTTATTTCATTTTGATTAAGGCATTTCATAACTAAGATGATTACGTTTCATAATCTTCTTATTTATCGATTTCCAAATATGACCTTTTTCTTGATGATAATGCCTTTTTGGTATTACCAAGCTCAAAAAAATTTCTAAGTAACCTTATTATTGGTCCACTTTTCAATTCATCTTTGTCTTCTAAATAAAGGCTGTCACAATGAATACTTTATAACTTTGAAAAAGATTTATTTTTAACTTTTGTTAAATTTCATGCATGCATCCAGAAACAAATTGACGACTTTTCAACCCAAAAGAAAAAACAAATATAAATCGTCAAATTTGAATTTTCATTCTTGTTCAAAATCATACCACAGATGTACTGTCACGTTGTTTTGGAGTTTTCTCCAATAAAATAGTGAATCTTCTGCAGCCTTTTTTTTTTTTATAAGTACCATGAGTTGTTCGGGCCAGCTTGCGCGCACCTCGTTCAATTCTCACTCGCGGAGCTGAGCATGCTGCTGGCCACCAGGTGTTGCAAATGCAGGGACTTGAACTGGAGAGCAAACCCAACCAAACCCCAAAGTCTTACCTACCCAAATAGGGGACAAACCACTGGGCCATTCTTAGTGGTTTCCTGTCCTTAGCAATTCTCCTTTTTGCCTTTTTTTTATTATTATTTATTAATATTTTAGTATTAATTTCCAGAGCAATGGCACTATAAAATATAGTGTGATTCATGTTCATTTACGAAAGTAACGTTATCCTTTGTGCTCTCCCGTGCAGTGCAGCCTCTTTATTTTATTCCCTGCGGCCATCTCCCACCCATTGCTTTTGCATATACCTAATTCAACCCATGTGACTTTTGGCCTCTTTTCTTTTTTGTTGTCATTCGCCCAACAGAAAAAAAAAAAAAAAACATTACAAATCATTAGATTCTTGAACTACATGAGTGTGGAAATTAATTATAATTTACGAAAAGAAAATAGGTATATGGCAGCCTTTGAGGACTCGGAACTTTTACTACAAACCAAACCCTAAACTTGACCCGAATATTCTAAGATGCTGATAATCTATCATCTATTATAAATTATAGTGATGAAATTTTATTGAGCATAAACATTTTATGGATAATATTATTTGTGGAAGTAAAATATCTCAAATTCTAGGTCAAATAATTGGATTCGGATTCTCTGCTATGATTTTCTCTGTCATGATCTGCTTTACTTTTGTTCTCTATATACCACCTCATTAAAATTTAATCTAAGAGATATAAATTGGACACATCTGACTGTAAAATAAAAACCCAATTTACTCTTAATTAAAAATGATTTAAAAAAACTCTAACTGGACTAACACCTAAACTTAACATCTCTAGAATTTTTTTTTTTCCTTCTTCCTCCTCTGCACGTCTGCCCCCACCCCCAAAATCTTATCTCTCATCTCTGTTCTTCTACAAAAAGTGAAATCGATAGAAGTTACACACATATACATATTATTGAAAGGAAAAAAAATAGCTTGTGTTGTCTTGCAACTCAGCAAACTAATACCTTTTTAACATTAACTTGCAAACAAAAAGTGGAATTGTCTCTCTTCATCATTTGTGGGCATAAATTCCTTTTTTTTTCTTTGAAAACGTAGAGTTTACTTCTATATTTTCTTTACATGACTTATGTTCTTTCTCACTCTAGGTTTTCTATTA
>NW_018925412.1:1948-27913 GCF_002207925.1 Prunus avium | reverse complement strand
CTTCCTATAGTCTCTTCCATATCTAGATGGGTTTTCCTTACCTTTCTTACCTTGAGTAAGCATGTAACGCGCAAAATCAAAATCCATTGCAGACCTATTTGGTATGAACCTGTCAAAATTTTCCCGAGAATTCCTTTTCTGAAGAAGCCGTTCTTCAAGAGGGCACCTAGACCTCATTGTTATGTTAAGATGCCACAGGATAATATATATGTGAAAAAGAAAAACAATAACAAAAAAAGTGGAAGCACCTACTATCTCCAAAGAAGATAAGATAAAAAATGCCAAGGCTTTGAGTCTTATTCAAGGAGCACTAACTGATGAACTCTTTCCTCGCATCAGAAATGAGAAGACTGCAAAAGGTGCTTGGGAAATTCTGAGAAGAGAGTTCAGAGGAGATAAAAAGGTAAGAGCTGTGAAATTACAAGCCATTAGAGCTGATTTTGAATATTTAAGAATGAATGATGCTGAATCTCTGGATGACTACTTTGCTCGATTTTTTGGAATTGTAAACAACTTGAAATCTCTAGGAGAAGATGTAATAGAGAAAAGGATTGTCCAAAAATTGCTGATGAGTATAAGTAGGAAGTACAAGTCCATAGTGTCAATCATTGAAGAAACCAGAGACCTTGAAACTATTAGAGTTGAAGAAATTCTTGCATCTGTCAAAGTCTATGATAAGAGAGAGGATTTGCATGATGAAAGGGATAAGTTGGCAGGAACTGAGAAAGCTTTTAGCAGCTTCAGAGTTGGAAATAATCAAGCTTCTGGAGCTAACAAAAGTTCTCAGGGAAAGCAAAATCAAAAATGGCAAGGACAAAACAAAAAGGGCTCGAATTGGTCTCAAGGTGGAAACTCAAATTGGAATAATGGCTCTGGAGGGAATTGGAACAATAGTTTCAATTCACAAAACAAAATAGAAGGAAGTAGCAGTCAAGGTGGTGTGAAACCACAGTGCCAAGTGTGCCAGAAATACCATTTTGGTATCTGCAGATATAAAGGAAAACCCAAGTGTGGGAAGTGCAGTCGATTTGGCCATTTAACTAAGGACTGTGAAAGTGGTAAACAAGTTGCAAACTGTGCAAAGGAAGAAGAGGTAACCACAGGAACAATGTTCTATGCTTTTCATGCAAGTTCAATTGTATCAAGCAAGTCTGTGTGGTTTGTTGATGAAGAAGAGGTAACCACAGGAACAATGTTCTATGCTTGTCATGCAAGTTCAATTGCATCAAGCAAGTCTGTGTGGTTTGTTGACAGTGCATGCAGCAACCACATGACCTCTCAACAGTCTTTATTGATCAATCTTGATATGTCAGTGACCTGCAAAGTGAAAATGGGCACTGGTGATCTTGTTCAAGCCACAGGAAAAGGGACACTTGTAGTTGAGACAAGAAAAGGGAAAAGATACATGAATGAAGTGCTGCTAATTTTTCTTCGATTTTGTTGTTTAAAATCTTGAATATTTAAACTTCTTTTTATTTTTTCGAGTTTTTTTATTTAAACCCTACACTTCTCTTTATTCACCCTATATAAGTTTACCTCAACTTCTTATTCAAATTTTCTCAATTTCTAAGAAAACAACACTATCTTCCCAAACTACCCCTAAATACACACCAAGCATTAAAAAAAATATTTTTTTAAAAAAAAAACTCATCAACCTCACATACCGCACCCCACTATCTTGCCCCTCACGACTCTAAGTTCACCTTAACCTCATAATTACAACAAGTCTTTAATCACAGCATCCTCAATAATTTTGGGAGGAGTTCCAAACCAAGAAATAATCTCACATTACATAACTCAATTGATGACCCACAAGCCACTATGTGCATATCGTATTTAGAATTTGTGAAGAGAAGATGAGAGTGTAGTAGGTTTCTTGGGATTGAAAGAGGAGTAATATGACAATAGGGTGTAGAGAAGTTTGGGTCTTTTTAAAACTTAATATGAAGAGTGGTGGGGTGTGTGTATAGATGTACTAGGGTTAAGTTTTAAGTTGGATGACCTTTTTCGTCTTTTTATACAATAATAAAATTTAAGAGCTTAATGATTTAAGTATTGGGGTGAACAAAGAAAAGTATGGAGTTTAAATAGAAAAACTCTTTTTTTCTATATATTTGTTGTTGTTGTTGTTGTTGTTGAGTTTGCCTCATTATTGATTTTTGTGTTTAGCTTAGGTTAAGCAGTTTTTAAAGTGTTTTTCTTTTTCTCATCAATATTGTTTTTTATTTTTATTTTTTATACATGCGATATTTGGGGAGTGGGGAAACAAACTTGGGACCTAAGATGCAAGGTTAAATGCTCTTAATCACTTGAGCTACAAGCCACTTACACATAAGTATTGTTTTTTTAAAGCTACAAGCCCCTCATGCATAAGTATTGTTTTTTAAATTTGCTTAAACACGGGAAAAATTGTGAGCATGTATGGGGCACGTACCAAGAACATTTTACTCAAAACCAAGCAATAAATAATGCACAGATTAAAATTGAGGCTCATAACAAATTTTTTATTTATTTGGAAAATGAAAGATAAAGCTTTAATTGGATCAACAAAGTTACAGTTATACTAGTAGTAGGAGGAGCTCACACAAGCTCACTAGCAAATGCTGCTAATTCATGAGCTGCAACATAAAAAGTTCAAAGCATTTGTTGAGCTACAAAGTGGATTCAATTTAAAGAAACTAAGAAGTGACAGAGGTGGAGAGTACACTTCTCATGAATTCCTTGAGTATTGCAGTGATCTTGGCATGGAGAGGCAACTGACTATTGCCTACTCACCTCAGTAAAATGGGGTTGCTGAGAGAAGAAACAGAACCATCTGTGAAATGGCAAGATCAATGATAACTGAGAAGAAAATTCCTGTAAAGTTCTGGGCTGAAGCAGTTGGTACTGCTGTGTATATGCAAAATAGGTGCTATACCACTACAGTCACAGACAAAACACCATTTGAAGCTTTCACAGGAAGAAAACCTGGTGTAAAACACTTAAGAGTGTTTGGAAGCATCTGTTACAGTCACATTCCATCAAATCTTAGACAGAAGTTTGATGACAAAGCAAGCAAAGGAATCTTTATGGGTTATGGCAGTTGTGAGAAGGGTTACAGGATTTATAATCTTCAAACTGAGAAGATAATACTCTCAAGAAGTGTTGTTTTTGATGAGAACAAATCCTGGAATTGGGAAAGCAAGCAAGTTGAAACTGTCTCCATGCCTTTCAGTTTTGGAAATGAAAATTCCGAGACATCTGAAACAGATGAACTTCCTCATGAAACTCAAGGCATTGACTCTCCAAATCCCACTCAACAAACCACAGATGATGAACATACCTCTGGAAGCAATTCCAGTGGTTCCAGTCAAGGTTCAACTCCAAGCAATACACCAGTAAGGCTAAGAAGCTTGGAGGACATCTATGCAAGATGTCATATGACTATTATTGAACCAGAAACATATTATGAAGCTATTGAAGACAAAGCATGGAAGGAAGCAATGGAAGCTGAGATTGAAACTATAGAAAAGAATGGAACTTGGGAGCTGGTGGAAAGACCTACACATAAACCAGTCATAGGAGTAAAATGGGTGTTCAAAACCAAGCTTAATCTGGATGGATCAGTTCAAAAACACAAGGCTAGGCTTGTAGCTAAAGGGTATGCTCAGAAACCTGGTATTGACTTTAATGAAACCTTTGCCCCAGTGGCAAGGTTAGATACAATTAGAACTTTGATTGCACTTGCAGCACAAAAGGGTTGGAAGTTGTTCCAACTAGATGTGAAGTCAGCCTTCTTGAATGGAGTACTTGAGGAGGAGGTTTATACTGAGCAACCAGAGGGCTTTGAAGTGAAAAAGGCCAGTCATAAGGTTTATAAGCTAAGGAAGGCTCTCTATGGTTTGAAGCAGGCTCCCGCTATCATACTCAAAGTCACAACCAAGACTAGGGCTTTTACCTTCCATGGAAGCGCAAGCCTTAGTTTTCGAGCAAGAAAACTCATCAGGTTCAGAGATATCATCCCCATAGCCATAATCAACATCTTCATCCATGAGTTGATACTCCTCTGGTTCTGGGATTCTGAAGTGGAAAATCTCACGAGGCCCGATAGCTCGCATCCTTGGCTTGCTGCTTTGAAACCCACGGTTGATCAGTTGTGCTTTACTTTCGTTGTTGGAAGCCATAGATTCAAGTATGACCATAACCAGTCAAACCCAGAATGTAGAAAACGCAAAAAATTTGAACACAGAGAAAGAAGCGTAAATCGTAAGCAAGAACGAAAGCAAAGATTGAAGAAAGAGGAGGGGTGAATCCTAATTCTACTAGGAAAGTAGGATTTGTCGACCGTTTGTAATTTTCATTCGAAAATAATCCTTTTCGTTTTTTAAATATAAAAAAAGACCCTCTTCATTTTGGAAATAATAATAATAATAATATTGTTGGGCTGGAAACAAAGCCCAATGGGCGGATAGACGTAAATGGGTCCAATAAAATGTTGCCTCCCTTCTCTAAAAACAAAAAAGAAAAAGGCTCTCTTTTCCTTATTATCAGAACTTAAGAAGAAGCCCGCAGAACCAGAAAAAGACCGCGCACTTGTACTTCTGCTTCAGTTAAAGTAAGCTCTCTCTCTCTCTCTCTCTCTCTCTCTTTCTCTTCCCCCCATAATTTTCTGATTATTGTTGTTATAATATTTTGCGGTTTGTTATTTGAATAACCTTTTGTGCCTGTTAGCTGTTTGTGAGAAGTTCTCTGATGTAATTTTCTCTATGGGTTTTTGCTTGATTAACGCCAAAATTCACAATTCTAATGATCTGGGTTTGCCTCGTCATGGAGAAAGTCTTAGAATTAAGGAAAAAAGGTTTAGATTTAGGTTTTTCTTACGTATTTTTAACTTGCCAAATAAGAGTCTTTTAGAAGGAAGGTTCTCCTTTAATCAGATTATGTGAAATATATGAGGAGGAGGAGGTTGTGCAAGGGATGCTGGAAAGAAAGCAGAAATGGTGTCTGAGATGAATGCCTTTAACAGGTTTATAATATAACTGCGGAAGGCTACTAGGTTTTTATTGGCTCACATATTCAGCATCTTCTATAGAGAAAGCCTAGAATGAATTTGGAATCTTTTACTCTAATTCTTAACCCATATCTATCCGCCATGCTCAAGCGTAGTATGTAATGTATATCTAATTTTAAACATAAAATATAGATCATTGCTTGCTCTTTTGCATTTTCAGTTGTCTTTATGTAGTTCTCACTTCTTGGTTACTGAATACATATACCAGAAAGTCATTTCTTTCAGCTTGTTAATTTCTATTAAACTCTGGCACATCCCATTCTCAGTTCTGTAATTGTCTATTTTCCTTACAGTTAATTTATTTATGGACCGTTGGCATGGGGTTCTAAAGGTCCCATTGAACCCTAATGCCAGGACCTACTACCGAGTTGCAGCATCTCTTTGCCTCTCACGTACTTCAAAGACACTAACCGTAAGTTCTGCATACTCAACCCTTTGACTCACTATGTCACATAGCTTACTATTAATAACTCAAAGACATGCAAACTTTTGGTTCCTGTCTTCAACTGAATTCTCTTGAAAGATTCACACTTTAGTCAGGTTTCCTTCTTTCTCCTGAAAATGTTAGAAATACATGACTACTAATTTCCTATGAGGCGTAGTCTATGAATTCTGAATGCATATGTCTTTTCTTCAGGACAGATCTTAAACCCTTACTATATTTGTCTCCTTTCTGACTTTGGAAGAATGAAGACTTGACTGTCTTAAAATTTTCCTGGAGACAGGTTCCTTCAGCAAATGCCATCTTTTTCAATGGAGATCGAGTATCAGGCACTGGTAATCCAGTGATTGAGAGGCTATCTGACTTGCAAAATATAGCTGAAATACTGGTCTCAAAGATTGGTGAGTCGACCAATGCTTGGGTTATTGATGCTTCTGTTTTCAATGGGCCCTTTGCTGTGTATCGCGACTTTGTACCATCTGTTAATCAATGGGGAGAGCCAAAGTCATACTGCCCTGTTGGATCCCCAGATTTTGAGTCCATTATTTCGCTCTTATCAAGTTGCCTTCAAGAGGTATATATAGACCTGACGTTGTAGTGTTCCTGGCATCATTATTTTTTTTGGTTATTTAATCACTCAAGTAGTGTTTGCTTAACTGTACATTTTATGGGGAAGAGAAGAGTGTGCATGCAGATGAAATACGCTCTGCATAATATCAGTGATTGTCAAAATTTAAATTGGATAGACTGAGGGCTATTGCTTAAAATACTCATCCTTCTGATGAACTCTGAATTGCTCTTAGCAGTAGATGGTTCCCATCTCTAAACTTTTGACAGTTGCAGGTTAAGAATGACATTGCGAGAGAGAAAGAACTGCTTGTACCAGGAATATCTGCATCACATTTTAACATACCTAAAACATTAATCTTTGGATTCAGCAAGGGTGGTACTGTACTTAACCAGCTAGTTACTGAGCTTGGCTTCTCAGTTAAACCCACTGGAGATCCACCGCTCTTGGAGGAAAAGGAAATTGGTGTGGAAGACGAGATTCATATCATACCCAGAACAAAACAAAGCCTGTTAAATAGCATCAGAGAAATTCATTACGTGGATGTTGGATTAAACTCCCCTGGTGCATATGTCACTGACCTAGCGTGATTGAGAATATCTCCGAATGCCTAATACAAGGAGCTAGAGGAATCAGGTTTGTCCTTCATGGAACTCCCAGGCAATGGTGTGACAGCAGAAGACCTTGTATACGCAAAGAAAAAGACAAATTGGTTCATCTGCTGGAGTCTGAATCTCAGAGAAGTGGAGGGAAATTACAGGTGTGTGAGAAATTTTATTTTCCTGATAGGCCCCCGGATTTGCAGATGCATTTTGAAGTAATTGATAAATTGGGTTTGAGTTAACAGGTAAATGTAGACCAAGATTATTGTAATTATGTTGTAAAAAAAAAACTGTTTATCATTCTTTTATACAAGTGAAAAAAATAAAATAATGATCTGTTAGACAGAAGGCATCATATTCATGTGAGAAAAAGGTGGGAAAATGGCAACTTCTAGGCATTCAATAGAAGAGTCTTTAGAGAAGGGAATGAATTTTTAAGGAATTTCTTCATTTGTAATATTCCTCTCCATGAAATTGTTATATTAACTATTTTCCTAGAGGATTACCATGGAAGACAACTAAACATAAGTTTTTACCCATGTTAACCATCTCATTAGGTTCCAAACAAGACTTGTCTCATGCCTAGGCAGGCATATGTATTTTACAGCCTTTGGGTCCCAAATGTGTAGCTTGGCAAATTTTTTAATGAAGGTAGCTTGGCAAATTTTAAGTTGCCAATAACAGCAGGTAAGTTTAGATTTGCAATGAAAAAGATAGATTGGTTCTTCTGCTTCAATCTGAACCTCAGAGAAGTAGGGGAAAATTACAGGTGTGAGAAATGTTTATTTTGCTGGTGGGCACCTGATTTGCGGATGCATTTTGAAATAAATGAAAAATTGGATGTGAGTCAAGCCGCTATAAAAATGTAAACTGTCGTTGTTTAATTGTATTATGAAAAAAGAAACTGATTGGTTTTTATTTTTTATTTATGAACTAAATGGACTTTACAATTGCGTTATCATTGGCTTTTGCTTACATTATGAAAACACCATGATTGTTGTAATTATTATAAAGGTAAAATAAGAAAAGTGCATTTTTACTCATCACTTTAACTTAAGATGTACTCTCATCACTCTTCTCAATACTTGATATGTGTCTATGAACATAACCATGTTCCACAAATATAGAGTAAATAATTAATTATGGTTATGCCCATGAACAAGCATCAAGTGTTGAGAATGATGATATGAGTATACAATAGGTTTAAGTGGTTTGCAAAAATATTCCTAAATAAAAAAACAGAAGAATCTTGAAGTAATGGTGGGAATTGTTGGATAATTTTTTTTTTCCAAGAGAATACCATGGACGACAATAGACAAAAGTTTTCACTCCTTGAGAGAATCATGTCATTAGGTTTCATATTAGACTTGTCACATTCCTAATATGGATCATGCAGCCTACAGGGTTTAGGCCCAAAATTTGTAGCTTAGCAAATTTAAAATGCTAATACAATGTCTTTTTAATTAATTTGTATTTTTATTTAACAAATGTGTATCTAGAATAGTACTTTCTAAGTTGAAGAGGTGATCTGACTCAAAAATGATTTGTCATTGTAAAGGGAATTTTTTTTTATATGGCTTAAAATATAGCAATGGAGTCATGCCGTACAAATCCGTCCTTGGGATTGAATTGTTTAGAATGGATTTTAGAGGACCAAGAAAAGAAGAAAAAGAAAAGGAACAACCTGAATAAAACAAAGTGAGAGAATCCTTTGGTGAAGCAGCTGCTTCTTCCCATTGGCTGAACAGTGGTTGCTAAAAAGTCCCCATACTATACTCTAAATACTCTTCAAGCCTTCTATGGTTTCTTCATTGTTTTTTTATTTTATTTTCAAGTGATTAGAGAAGGGGATTTTACACAAATATTCATTGAGTATTTGAAGATTTAACCAACTGAGCTATACCGCACTGACATCGCTATTTAATTGTTTAAAGCTCTGGCTGACCATATTTTTCTTCTGCAACTTAGGTTGCAGTAAGCCGAAAGTTTTTGTTTTATTTTACACATCATTTTGACTTTACTTGGTAGTGATCAAAGTAGAATAACTAGCTAGGCCTGGGCACGGTTCGGGTCGGTTCAAAATTTGGGCGACCCGTGGGCCGAACCGATGAAGGCTTCGGTTCTCGGATCGGATCGGGTCTAAATAAAAACCCGAAAATGGGCCGAACCGGAAATGAATTCGGTTCTCGGGTCGGTTCAGCCTTGTGATCGGTTTGGGCTTGAGCCCAATTTTACATTTTCAAAAGCCCAAATTAAATTAAATTTCAGCCAAAAAAAGCCCAAATCGAATTCTCTTTCAGCCAAAACCCTTTTTTTGTTGTCAAATTGACAAAACCTAATAAATTCTTATTAACAAGCCCAAATCACATTTTTACTTCTCTTTCAAATCCTAAAATTATGCAAATTAAACCTATAAAAATCCATCATTCCAATCTAAGTTTCTAAACAACTAAATGAATCCCACATTTACACAATCATCAACTAAGTAAGGAAAGAAAATATAACGTCTTACAACCATTACAAAAAATAACTTACAAATAAAACAAGCAATTTAAATGAAACTTATGAAATATTACAACCCATCACAAAAATACACATAAAGTCTAAAGATAATATCCTTGCAAAAAATCAGCTGCATCCATTCTTCCAAAAGCCTTAACAAAGCAACCTACATAACACTTAAAAGAATTAACACAAAGTTTCACCATAAACAAATCAGCAGCAGAGATGCTAAACAACTGTGAATGAAAACAAAAATAGGGTTAGGTTATGAACAAAATATAAACAGAGATCAAAGAAATATCAAAAGAAGGTTGTCAAAAAGGCAGTACTTCTACCCAAAATTGTTCAGAATCAATACTCACACAAAGCAGTCTTATGAAAAAGGTTTCAGTTACCCAATATTGAATTCAATCCCAAAGTACAAGCCTTTTGACCAAACCACCGAAAGCCCAAAGCCAATTATTAATTTATGCACCATAAACATAGCACTAGACAAATTAATAGTTTAGAACTATATCCAATATTAACAAGCTGATTTTCAAAATTTGAAGCACTGGTAATGAATTTTTTTACACCCAGCTGTTGACCAAGAACAAAACTCTGCAGAATTTTAGGAACACTTACAAGTGAAATACCAAGTAATGGAAATCAAATAAGAACCACCAAGAAAGTACAACAGACCAAACCTTATCTCTGCAGGGAAGATAGAGAAGAAAGAAAGCAGTTTTCAATGCAATATTATATTGTACTTTGTTTTAGTGAGAGAAAAATGCTAACTACTGGTTTAGATTTAGAATGTCTATTTCTCAGGTTTGGCTCTTTGCACTTCCATGAGGCATACGGGAGTTTTTTGAGTCATTCACATATACAGTACAGTCAAGAACCATGGAAGAGGTTTGGAAAGACATCAATCTTGCCTCTCTCTCTGAGACCACCCCAAACAGGAGATCATCACCATCACTTTAACCCCAAAGTTTCACAAAAAAAATAGAACAGATAAGAGAGAGAGAGAGAGAGAGAGAGAGAGAGAGAGAGAGAGAGAGAGAGAGAGAGAGAGAGAGAGAGAGAGAGAGAGAGAGAGAGAGAGAGAGAGAGAGAGAGAGAGAGAGAGAGAGAGAGAGAGAGAGAGAGAGAGAGAGAGAGAGAGAGAGAGAGAGAGAGAGAGAGAGAGAGAGAGAGAGAGAGAGAGAGAGAGAGAGAGAGAGAGAGAGAGAGAGAGAGAGAGAGAGAGAGAGAGAGAGAGAGAGAGAGAGAGAGAGAGAGAGAGAGAGAGAGAGAGAGAGAGAGAGAGAGAGAGAGAGAGAGAGAGAGAGAGAGAGAGAGAGAGAGAGAGAGAGAGAGAGAGAGAGAGAGAGAGAGAGAGAGAGAGAGAGAGAGAGAGAGAGAGAGAGAGAGAGAGAGAGAGAGAGAGAGAGAGAGAGAGAGAGAGAGAGAGAGAGAGAGAGAGAGAGAGAGAGAGAGAGAGAGAGAGAGAGAGAGAGAGAGAGAGAGAGAGAGAGAGAGAGAGAGAGAGAGAGAGAGAGAGAGAGAGAGAGAAGCTGACCTGCGTGCAGTGATGGAGGCGGCGCGGTGGCTGATCGACTGAGAGTGAGAGGATCGGAGATCTGAGGTGGGTCGAGAGAGAGAGAGGCGCGCCGCAGCCTCTTAGTCTTAGGTCAAAAACAAAACGAAAAATTAAAACAGAAGAGAGAAGAGAAGACTGAGTGAAAGAGAAGTGAGGAGGGTTACTGGAAAAAAAAAAAGGTGAGGGATCTGCTGCAAGCAGTCTCACATGAATATATTTTTGACCAATCACACGACGCCATGTGTAATATATATAGATTTATTTATTTATTTAATTATGTACCGGTTCGGTTCAGGTCCTCCGGTTCTGAAAAAATTAGACCCGAGAGCCGAACCGTGGACCTTCGGTTCGGTTCAGGTCCAAGTTTGACTTTTTCGGTTCAGTCAAAAAATACCCTTTTTCGGTTCGGTTTGGTTCGGTTCGTTCGGTTTGATCGGTTCATCGGTTTTTATGCCCACCCCTATAACTAGCCCATAATCCGGCCTAGTGGAAATGTACAAAGCTACTAGAATTAAAATATAGTAACCTAGGAGTTAGGGTATCAATATCTTGAAACCGACTCCTATCTCTGGCCACCAAAGAATTACAAGGAATGATTTCTTGTCTGACAAATTGAGCACATTATTATATCGTTAGATTCTCGATAATACCGTACTTTCAAAGATAAGTTTATTTGTTCAATTATTATGATTGACAAACGAACAATATAATATATATATTTTTTTAAATGGTATTCCTAACATTACTCTTGTGGTAAAAAAAGATGATTTCCCTAATATTATCCTTATTATTAACATTCTAAAAAATTAATAATGCACTCCGCAAAATGTAATTTCTCAATTATGTTTTTTAGAGTGACTTGAAAATGAGTTGTTAGGGCTCAACGACTTGAATATCACTCCCATTCCTGGTTTCTGAAGAATTAATAGGAATGATCTCTTGTGTCACAAATTTAGCATTGAGCATATTATGTTGCTAGATTCTCGATAAGACCGCACATTCAAACATGAGTCCATTTGTTCAATGATTATGATTGACAAACGAAGCATATAACATTTCACCCAAAAATTACTATTATAAGAGTTGTTATTGACACTCCAAAAAAATACAATTATGTACTTCTCAAACTGTAATTTCTTCCTTATGTTTTTAACAAGGAGGAATGCAAGATTATTTTTTGGAGCGTCAACAATAATAGTTCCTTAAAAATATTTATTATACATATAATTGCTCATTACAATTCTTTAATTATTTTTATTTGATCAAAGTCGGTCCTTGTGTGCAAAAGCCACCCAAGGATTTTTCTTCTGAATTTTTTTATTTATATTTTTTGTATTGTTCTGATCAAACTCTATCAGCAAAGTAATTTAAGTTTTCAGATGCTAGCTACTTGAGTGGTAAATTAATTATCATTGCTATGGGTTTATAGTTCAAGCGGGTAAAAACATTTATCTCTTTCATATCCGAGGTATTGTGAGTTAAAATCAGATTAAGACTCATCTTATATTAAAATATTCAGCAAAATCAACTTCCTTTCACTTCATTCATAACCTTTGTCTTTTCTAAAAAGAGAATCAAATGGGGAAAAGAGACATTATAAAATTGGAGAGAGAGAGAGAGAGACATTAATAAATGACAATTTGCTGACTCCGTACGGAACCTAAAGAATAGAAACGTTGCGACCAAAGCCCCTACCAGCAAATAGCGGCAAAGTAAACAACCGTTTGAACCAAAAAAAAAAAAAAACCTGTAAATAAGAAAGTATTGGTTTGGTTGGCAGAGCTTTATGCTGGCCTTGGCCGGCTGATCTTCACAAGCGGCGGAGATGTCATTTTGCATCTGGACCGACCCACATACTCTTCTTAATTTTAATTGGTACATCTTATATTGTACTTTGCCCAATTCAGAACACGTTGATTGGTTGTGTTTTGTTGGTCCCTTAGTGGTGTGGGGTGTCTTTATATATTCCAAGGCATTTGTACATTTCCTGGCACTCTCTACTCTCACTCCAAACACTGCTAAGTGCTTTCTTTTGGCTCTTGGGCTCAGGGGAGGTTAAAAGGGTAATGAAAGTTTGTGGCTTTCTATGTTGCAGAGCTGGGATTTTGCTTAATTTGCAGACCACAAGCTTTTCTGGGTTGTGATTTAATCACATTCTTGGTTAGTAATTTTCTTTGATTTGAGTATTGTGATTATGTTGATCAGCTGGTTTTTTTTCCTCTTCATTTTCTTTCTGTTGTTTTGTTAATGGTGCCATAATCTGTGTGTTGGTATCTTTCATGGGGATATATTTTCCAGGAAAAGTTAATCATGTTTATAGATAGTGTGATCCTGCAATAAGTTTTATGTCCTTGCAAAGAAAATGAAAGGAAAAAGAAGGCAAATTTTGATATGAAGTACTGTCTGTGCAGGCTCCTTACCGACAACTTGCTAGTGGAGGAGTTGAGGAGGCTAAAGGGAATCCAAAATGGTGGCGGACTCGATTGCCCTCGATGCTATCATCAAGGAAGCTGTTGATCTGGTATGACCAAATGAGCATTGATAGTAGTTTCAAGTTCTACAATTTGACAGCAGAAAGCAGAGAGAAAATAAAATGTTTCATTACTCTACAATTTGATAGTTGGAGCTAAATAGCCCTTGATAAAACTTGGATGTGATTTATGCAGGAGAATGTACCCCTGAAAGAAGTTTTTGACCATCTGAAATGCACAAGAGATGGTTTGAGCTCTGATGAAGTCCAAGAGCGGTTGGATTTATTTGGCTATAATAAACTTGAAGAAAAAAAGGTCAGAAACCAACTGTTATAGCATGATAATCTCTTTATATATATTTATGTGTTCATCCATAAGGATTGTTAAAGATTGTTTTATTTTCTGTTCATCCATAGGAAAGTAAATTCTTGAAGTTTTTGGGCTTTATGTGGAATCCTCTGTCCTGGGTTATGGAAGCTGCAGCTATCATAGCCATTGCTTTCACACAAGGAGGGGTAAGTCTATATTACTTCAGGCCAACTACCATTTGGTCTAATGGTTATTACTTTCCACTATGTTGAAGGAGGTCCTGAGTTCAAATCTCATTGACGGCCATTTCTGAATAAATCAAAAAAATATGACACTAAAATATAAAAAAAAAGTTGGGGGTGATTTTCTTCAGTGCAAGGAATCTACAGTACAGTGATTGTGACATAACCCCTTTTTTTTTTTTTTTTTTTTTTTTTTCCAGTCAAAACCAGCAGATTACCATGATTTTTTTGGCATCCTGGTCCTCCTCATTATCAATTCTACCATCAGTTTTATAGAGGAAAACAATGCAGGAAATGCAGCTGCTGCTCTTATGGCTCGGTTGGCCCCTAAAGCAAAGGTCTTTCTCTTGATGACTTTTGGATAAGCTAGCTTTGCAGTTTGACCTTCCCTTTCTTCTTTTGTTTCTTGTTGAAGCTCTTGCCTACATTAGCCTTACTTGGATTGGTCAATGATTAAAATTGCTCTAGATAGATTGGAATTTCTGAATGATGAAATATCTTGGCATATTGGCATGTAGTAAGAAACTATGAATTAGCATCTTGTTTCTACTTTGTTTTGACCTATGAATGTTTACCAGGTCCTGCGTGATGGAAAATGGGCTGAAGAAGATGCAGCTGTTTTGGTTCCTGGAGACATAATTAGCATCAAACTTGGTGATATCGTTCCTGCTGATGCACGTCTTCTTGAAGGAGATCCTTTAAAGATCGATCAGGTAAATCAATAAAATATGATGTGTGTATATAAGTTCGATGCCGCAGAACAGACCATGTTGAAAAAAATATATCTGTTAATGAGACAGAGTCAACAATCTTCTCTACACGCGTTCCTGTTTCTGTCTTAAGTTTATAAGCTTTTTATAATTAAGGAATATTATTGATATGGTGTAGTATCAGCCTTTCCGGAATTTGAAATTCTCCTTTTCACTTGTAGTCTGCTCTTACTGGAGAATCACTTCCAGTGACCAAAAATCCTGGTGACGGGGTTTACTCGGGATCAACATGCAAGCAGGGAGAGATTGAAGCAGTTGTTATTGCAACTGGAGTTCACACTTTCTTTGGAAAGGCAGCTCATCTTGTGGAAAACACAACGCATGTTGGCCATTTCCAGCAGGTTTTTTATAAGTCATTTTGTGTTGAGTGTTGGGTTTTGAACAACGAGAGTTTTCAAGCACTCGTGAAAAATTTCTCTACATTGTTATAATAACTAATGTCACATGTGCTCACTGATAACAAATGGCAATAATGGTTTCATGGTTGCAGGTTTTAACATCAATTGGAAATTTCTGCATTTGTTCAATTGCTGTGGGGATGGTGATTGAAATCATAGTAATATATGGAATTCATGGGAGGGAATACCGTGTGGGTATTGATAACCTACTTGTCCTCCTAATTGGTGGGATCCCTATTGCTATGCCAACTGTTCTTTCTGTTACAATGGCCATTGGTTCACATCGTTTGTCTCAGCAGGTTTGTGATTGCACAAACTCCACTTCAGAGATTGATTTGGAAGATAAAATTGAAGACATTTAATAGATTTTCCTATTTAAATTCAAAGGTGCATAATAGAAATCCATGTTTTTTGCAGGGTGCCATAACAAAGAGAATGACTGCCATTGAAGAAATGGCTGGAATGGATGTACTATGCAGTGATAAAACAGGGACACTGACACTTAACAAGCTTACAGTGGACAAAAACATGGTTGAGGTATTGCTTGTGGTCCCTTCAACTCACTTTAAAATCAATGGAACAATAAAACATAGTAAATACTTCACCCTTAGGAACATATTTTTGTAAGTTCAGTCACCGGCACACATCACAGGAAGAGGGATGTACCAAAACCAACATATTTTACACACTTAAATTAAGTGATGTCCATTAGACAATTACATATCTTAGGTGATCAGTGAAGATCAAGGTAGCAAATTTTTGCTAATGCATATTAAGAGAACTTTTTCTAATTATTCCTAGATATGAATTGAAAGCTCATGCTTTCTTCTTCTTCTTTTGTCCCTGGTAAATGAAAGATTACACTTTTTCTTATAATGAAAGCCTTTTAATGAAAGATCAATATGTTGCAATTTTCATTTATTTTGATGTTATCCATGTCACGGCAGGTTTTCGCGAAAGGTGTTGACAAGGATCAGGTTATACTTATGGCTGCAAGAGCATCGAGATTAGAGAATCAAGATGCTATTGATACTGCAATTGTTTCAATGTTGGCAGACCCTAAGGAGGTATTGTCCAAATTACTCTTTCTAAATCATTGATTTGAGTCTTATCTTTAGTTTTGGGCTGATTTTTTTTATGTAATTCTTATGTCAACTTTTTAAGGCACGAGCTGGAATCAGAGAAATTCACTTCCTTCCATTCAATCCTACGGATAAAAGAACTGCACTTACATATATTGATGCTGCTGGTAAAATGCACAGGGTCAGCAAGGGTGCACCAGAGCAGGTGAAATACAGATGTCAAAAAATTTCAGCAGTCCTGTAAACCTTAAGATTGCTAACAAAAATTTTGAGCTCTAATCAAATGTATGTTATGCAGATTCTTCATCTGGCACATAACAAATCAGAAATTGAAAAGAAGGTACATACAATGATTGACAAGTTTGCTGAACGTGGACTACGATCCCTTGGTGTTGCCCGTCAGGTAGTTAATGTCATTTGAATTCTTTACTGCCTGGTGGACATGTTTTTTGGTTTAGATTTTTGAGACAGAGATTTCCTCCAGGAAGTACCTGCTGGAACCAAAGATAGTCCTGGTGGCCCTTGGGAATTTGTTGGCCTTCTCCCTCTCTTTGACCCTCCTCGCCATGATAGTGCTGAAACAATCAGAAGAGCTCTGGATCTTGGTGTCAGTGTTAAAATGATCACTGGTACAAACCACTGAGCTTAGAATTTTTTATTTTTACTGGCCTTTTCTTTTTCCTCCATATACAGTTTCACCTTAAGCTATTAGAGATGTAACCTTCATGCATCACCATTTGCAGGGGACCAACTTGCAATTGGTAAGGAAACAGGAAGGAGGCTTGGGATGGGCACAAACATGTATCCCTCTTCAGCTCTGCTTGGTGAAAGTAAGGATGGGGATCTTGCTACCATCCCCATTGATGAACTCATTGAAAAAGCTGACGGTTTTGCTGGCGTCTTTCCTGGTTAGTCTTGTTCTTTTATTATTTAAGCGCTGTGGATTTGATTGTTTTATTCTGTTTCTCATCATATCTTTCTTTCCCTTCAGAGCATAAATATGAGATTGTGAAGAGATTACAAGCTAGAAAACATATCTGTGGAATGACTGGTGATGGAGTGAATGATGCCCCTGCCTTAAAGAAAGCTGACATTGGAATTGCAGTAGCAGATTCCACAGATGCTGCCCGCAGCGCTTCTGATATAGTTTTAACAGAACCTGGATTGAGTGTAATCATTAGTGCTGTGTTAACAAGTCGTGCTATCTTCCAGAGAATGAAAAACTATACGGTAACCTAATGATTTCAAAACATCCATGAACTAGTTAGTAAAATATTTAGTTGTCAAGAACACCTGCTTAGTTTCTTTTTCTTGTTTCCCCTTCCCAGATATATGCTGTGTCGATCACCATACGAAT
Source organism: Prunus avium (assembly GCF_002207925.1). The sequence continues at coordinate 10,556 of NW_018925412.1, read as the reverse complement.
TGTGGTAAGCTTCCTGTTTAAGTTACTATTTTTATATGGAATCTTATAGAATGTTTCTTGCCATCAATCTTATCTCATTTCCAACATAAATGTGTATTACAGCTCGGTTTTATGTTGCTGGCTGTCTTCTGGAAATTCGACTTTCCTCCTTTCATGGTTCTTGTCATTGCTGTTCTTAATGATGGTTAGCTTTTCTAGTTTTACGCTTTTCCATCCATTTAATGAATTTTTGCTCCTGCTCATTACCTAACTTGTTAGCTTGCTGATAGGAACTATCATGACCATATCGAAAGATAGGGTCAAACCGTCTCCATTTCCCGACAGTTGGAAGCTCAGTGAAATTTTTGTAACTGGAATTGCTCTTGGTGGTTACCTGGGTCTAACGACTGTTTTGTTCTTCTGGATATCCTATGAAACCAACTTCTTTCCGGTAAATGGCCTCCCTTTTCTTGTCATGTTGTGAAGAATTTCATAAAACTTCGAACTTTTGTGGTTGGCTAACAAAATTCAGGGTGCCCTTTTATATTTTATACATAGCAGACATGACTGTTTTCTTCCCAAGTGTTTTTGTTCCAAAAGAAGTTTTGTCTTTTGTTGTTTAAATTAGGGTTGTATTCTACTGATATGGTCATTGCAAAGTCTATTGTATGTTCACTTAAAGAATAGATGAAATCATGGATAGATTTTCATTACTTTCTTGACTTTGGACACTGACCTTTCTTCTTGCAGGAAAAATTTGGTGTGAGAGACTTCAATCAACACCATTTTAATATGACAAATAAGACAGTTGCTGCTAAACTAAACGACCAGATGTCGTCTGCTCTGTATCTTCAAATCAGCACCATCAGCCAGGCCTTGATATTTGTCACTCGCTCCCGGGGTTGGTCTTTCACCGAAAGACCTGGCTTTTTGCTTGTTATTGCTTTCATCGTTGCTCAACTGGTAATGAATTTATAATTTGGTTACATGAAACATACTTTCTGCCAAATATAGGATAGATATGGTTTCTGAAACAGACTATCAAAACTAGTTTAATTAATACAAAAGAGGACCTATTTGGGTCAACTGAAAACCGTTCTAAAATCCACCCCCTCATTTTTCTTTCCTTTTCTTGAAGTGGATATTTTCTGATTTATTGTCTATAGTTTGATAAAATAATTCTAGTTTATATGAGATGTCTGATCTCCAGACACATCCTGAGATTTTAGATAAATTCTGGAGGGAAAAGCTTCATGCATTGTACACCAATTACCTCTGCCCTCTTAATGTCTCAAATTCAGTTTATTAACAGTTCCTACCTTGATATTACCCTTTTACTTCCAATGTTTCGAAATATTTTTAACGGCGAATAATTTTTTGCAGATTGCAACTGTAATATCTGCCACTGCAACCTGGAAATTTACTAACATCAGAAGTATTGGTTGGGGATGGACTGGTATAATTTGGTTGTACAATATTATCATTTACATGCTCCTTGATCCCATCAAATTTGCTGTCCGTTATGCTCTCAGTGGACAGGCATGGGGTTTGGTAGTAGATCAAAGAGTGAGTACCTGACTTCACCTTGATTGCTTAAGATTGTGAACAAACTTCTCATAAAATATGCAACGGTGATGAACGAAACTATTGTATACCTTTAATCATCATGAATTCCTTAGTTAAGACTGATTTGGTATGCTTTTATCCATCTTACCAGACCGCATTTACCAGCAAAAACGACTTTGGAAAGGAAGCTCGTGAGGCTGCATGGGCAACTGAACAGCGAACACTACATGGACTCCAATCTGTTGACAGAAAAATGTTCTCGGAGAGGAACACTTTTAGGGACATTAATCTCATGGCAGAGGAAGCTAAAAGGCGGGCAGAGATTGCAAGGTAAAGCTTACAATGGTAGAGATAATAGCTGAGTTAAATGCCGAGATATAATGAGAATTCATTTGCCTATTTGCTTATCCTTCTTTTTCTTACTTTGGTTTTTGATATTGCAGGTTGAGGGAGCTTCACACTCTCAAGGGCAAGGTTGAGTCATTTGCCAAGCTGAAGGGTATAGATATCGACGCCATTAACCAACACTACACTGTCTAACTGCTGTGATCTGGATAGTGATCCCATTCACATTCTCCTTTATACATAAACGTTCTTTCTGTATTCATTAACAAATACCAAGTCCAAGCTGGATTTTGAATAAGATTGATGTATTTCATGATGATATCTATTTAACAAGTCAAATGGAAATGCAGTTATTTAAAACATGTGTCGATATGGAGACATTCTCGTTGTCGCTTTTTCTTGCAAGAACACCAGACACCACTGGAAACAAGTTTGTGCACTTCTTTGTCTCTCATTCATTTTAGAGCTCATGATGATTGACACAGAAGAAGTGCAGATATCAAACCACACCAGAGCTGCAATGTTCTGTGTAAACAAAACTTCCTTAACATTAAAATCCAAAATTAAATGAATTGTAAACTTTGTATTTTGGATTGATTTGATAAGTATGATACATGAGAGATTTATACAGAGTTGAAAACCCTAGTAGAAAAAAGAAGTAATAAATCCAATCAATATAAAATCATATGCAAAACCTTAACAGTAGAACAAATAAACCAGAAGATCAAACACACGAACAAATACAAACAACGGTAAAAGCACATACAAAAGTTTTTTTTTTCCATTGCATAAAGGTGCCACACCAACATCAACATAAATGCAAACTAACATAACCGCTGTCATGCATCCATCAATCCAGCACACACTACACTACAGACTCAACAAAGGATAGAAGGAGAAGGAAAGAACCACACAACACAGAGAAAAACAGAAGATGCAAAGCCTAATTAGTAAACTCAATTTATGCCTCCGCAACTCTCCCTTTTGGTTATCATTAATCTGATCATTCCAACACTCTTCAGAAACATCTCCTGCCTCCTTGTGATTGCAACGTCCGCAATAACCACTCCCACGACCAACCCGCTTCCCAATCCCGCCAAAATAAATTTCCAATCAAATTCAAATGCTCCAGCTGAGCCTGAATCATTTTCTTCCACGCTTGAAGGTGGCAGTTGAGGGGCCTTAGCAACTCCGCATTTGTTTGGCAATATATCTCCACACAATCCAGGGTTTCCCTCATATGAAGTGCTATTGAATGTAGTAAGTTGCCTTCCTTGTGGTATTGGACCTGTAAGGTTGTTGTGAGAGACATCAAATTCTCCAAGGAAGGTAAGCTGCGCCAGTTGTGGAGGGATCTCTCCTGAGAAGTTGTTGTGTGAGAGGTCCAATGATTCAAGCTGTGTTAAGTTCCCTAATGATGATGGGATGGAACCAGTGAGAATGTTGTTGGACATATTGAGTGAGCGAAGGCCCTTTAGTTCTCCAATAAATTCAGGAATCCTTCCCTCAAATTTGTTGCTGGAGAGATCAATGGCCGTAAAGTCTTCTTGAATTTTTGCAAAGTATCTCTCCACACCTTTAATTGTTGCTGTTATTGAGTACTCGACATCAATACGAGTTGTGAAATCGATACGAGTTGCGAAGTCCATACGAGTGGCGAAAGAAATGTCAATAGTTATCTCTGCCTTCAAATATGTGGACTGGTTCAGAGTGATGCCTCTCATGGCATTCCCAGAGAAAATGTATTCAAGTGGAAACTCACCTGTGAAATTATTGTAAGACAGATCAAGAAAGCGCAACTCAGGGAAACTAAGATTCTTTTCAGGCTTCCCTATCACATCATACAACTCATTATGGTCCATCGCCACAAGTTTTAACTTTGGGAGAGTCCCAAACCACAACGGGAAAACATCATTGAATTTATTGCTTGACAGAACCATAAACTCAAGCATCACACAATTCGCCAATGACCTCGGTAGGTGCCCTTGCAATTGGTTATGACTAACATCAATCATTTTCAGAATGCTTCTGTTAGCCGTTGTGTATGTTTGAGGAAGAAAGCCATGAAAAGAGTTGTTTCTGAGATTTAAAACTTGCAGACCATCACTAAAGTTTCCAAGACACTGCGGAAGCATGCCACTCAATCTGTTATTCGACAAATCAAGAAACCGAAGTTGACTCAAACTGCAAATCAATGGTGAAACTTGTCCAGTTAAATTGTTGTTTGACATTTGATAGTATAGGAGGTTTGGCGGAGGTATAGGTAGTTGTCCGAGTAGCATGTTGGATGACATGTCGATGTACTTCAAAGTTTCTGTGCTTGTGTTCCACATCCATTGCGGTACTTGGCCATGCATTTTGTTTTCAGCAAGTCTCAACCACTGCAAGTTTACTTGATATCTCAGGAAATCTGGGAACTCTCTTATGTTGCATGAACCCAATCCTAGAATCCTGAACTGTTGAATAGGTGCATTCACAGTTCCGGATTCAATGAGCAAGTCTAAATTGTTATCACCTAGACGGAGTGCCGTGAGATTTTGTAGCTTAAGAAACATGTGAAACTCAACCGGACCGCTGAGTCTATTGTGATCTAGAAAAAGGTCCTGGAGATTACTTTGATTTGATAATGACTTGGGAATGGAACTATTTAATTGATTTCTACCAAGATCTAGATGAGTTAGTGTAGTAAGGTTACCTAGCCAAGGTGGGATTGGACCAGTGAATTGATTCTGATGAAGCGAAAGCCAAGTGAGCTGGGTAAGGTTTGCCAAAGAATCAGGAATGGGACCTCCAAATTTGTTTTCAGAAATGTCTAGATAAGTGAGCTGCCTAAGATTACCAAGTGAAGCTGGAACCAACCCTTCGGAAAAATTACATGCAGGCGCATCCAACTCTTGCAACAAATCAAGCTTTGCGATTGAACGCAAGTTTCCGAAAATCCTAGTGTACCCAAGTTTCAGTGACATGAGAAGACTACTTCGATTAAATTCAGGCATAAAACCAGTAAGATCCAGGTTGTATCCCACATTCAGACGTTGTAAGTTTGGTAATTTGAAAATTCTTACTGGGAATTCACCAAACAGCTCACAGTCCAAGAGGGCCAGGGATGTCAAAAATGATAAATTTGCCATGGAATTGGGCACTGTCGAAGATATACTAATGTAACTGAGATCAAGCTTTTCTAGACTGGTTAAGTTTTGAACTAGACTTCCAAAATTGGATGCGTTAAGCAACAATCCATTACCGGAAACTATATCAAGATTGAAAGATAGATCAAGGGATGACAACTTGGACAACTGTGAAACTTCCGATGGAACTTGACCAGAAAATGCAGAGGCAGAGAAGTTGAGATAAGTGAGCCTCGGAAAATTCCTAATGTTGGTAGGAATTTGAGAGTAATTGAAGTGATTATCAGCAAGGTTCAGTCTCTGAAGATGGACAAGGCGGAAGAGGCTGCTGTTGGAGTGGATAGATCCATAGAGACAACTGCTACTAAGATCAAGGCCAATCACGTGACCCGTCTGCACATCACAATCCACGCCGTCCCACGAGCAGCAGTTGCTAGTTTCTCCATCAGCTAGTTTCCATGATGAAACTTTCGTATAGGCACCCTCATAAACGGAAGCAGATAAGTTAACAATAAAGCTTTGCTTGAACTCCAGCAAGGCAGAGCTCTCCTCATCATGGCATGATGGCTGCTGTAAAGAGTACAAAGAGTTTGCAATAACCACAAGATTAGACAAGAGAAATAGTTTGTAAAGCATGTAACTGGACATATCAAATAAGCACTGGGATAACCCCATACTAGAATCTGTTTTCATAATTCTGTTTTCAACTCTTAAAGCATATGTGGAAGTTGATAGAGCTATATACATAGACTGGTTTGAACTCGAATTCCTGAGCAATAATACTCACAAGATTAATTTTCAAACAAGATGGAAGGGCATGCAGGAAACTTGACTTCAAGTAAACAATAATTTAATCTGCATGAAGTCAAGTCGTCCAACTACTATATGAAATATGGATCAGAAGTTAAAGAGATATTGTTAAAGTCAAAAACGTAGGTTTCGATCAATAAGACATGCAATCAAATAAGACTATCTGTACAACTAAGCCTATCTAAAATTACATATAGGTACTACCTGTTCACTTTTTGGCTACAAATTGAACCAAAAGGTCCGCATTTATAAAGGAGCAGGGATGACAATAGTGAAAGTAAGGCTGGCATGGACTGATCAATTCTTGATCAAATTGTTAATTATTTATATTATCACATAAGATTAAAAAAAAACAAGATGGGGATCAGGGAATAACAATGCATGCATTTGCAATAATTGTATAAAAGAAACATGTAATAGGAACCCCGGAAATCGGTTGGTGGCGATGGGTGACCAGTCAGCCAGCCATGTTCGTGAAGTTGTCCCTCTCTGTCCAAAGCAAACCAGTCGAGTCTGCGTGAGTTAAGTTTTCTATTTCTAGTTTTGAGTTCTATTTGGGTATATGTTTTTGGGATTTTTTGTTTTATTAGGCTTGGATAACTTGTGCTAGTAGAAGCTTGTACTCACCCCATTGATTCAAACACATCCAAATGCAGTTAATCTAAAAGTGACAAAGGCCATGGAAATATTTTTTTTAAAAAAATAACAAAGTAAAAAGCAAATCGTCATACACATCACCACAATTGAAGCATATGATAGATTGAATTTAGACATTAGAGGAACAATATAGCTGGAGAGTTTTAAGACATGCAAAACAATGAGAAATAGCGAACTAATGCAGTCACTGTGCATTTATGCATTTATGCATCCATTCATCCAATCTAGAATCCACAGAAGAAGACACAGAGCAGGAGACAGCCTATATATGAAAACGAAAAGTGCATTAGCAAATGCATTATGGATTGCCCCTTTGGACAAACTGATCAACTGGGACAACATATGTGTGCTACGTGGACAAAGAATTATCAACAGCATTGACATTTCTTTTGTCGAAAATTTAGAGTCTAACTCTAAATTGAAACCTTACGTACCCGACCACATTTATGTGATTTCCGGTCAGGTCTTAACTCTCACCAATTCCCAAAGTTATGTGATTTTTGTTGATGGCATAACAGTTTATTTATTTATTTTATTATTATTATTATTTAAATAAAAACCTCCATGGTATGAGGAGAAATTTATTAAAAAGAATAAGTAAACAATGGGGGGGATAACTGACCAAACCCCACAACAAAGCCAACCCCAAGGATGGGATCAAACTAGACACACAAGATCAACGAAAGCGAAACATGAGAAAACCCACAAAATCTTTAGCATAAGCGGTAGCAGCCCACGAAAGTAAGGAGTCCCACCAGTAATAGGCACCGTTATCAGCACCAAAATTTGCTAATATATTTGTGACACAATTACCTTCCCGATAAATATGAGTGCAAACAAAATTTATCTTCTTAATGTGCCAAAAACAGTTCTTCCACTCCATATGCAAAAACAAGGGAATGGAATAAGAGGTAGAGGAGAAAAAATGACCTACCAAAGAAGAATCAGTTTCGAGCCAAAGATGCTTCCAATCTCTCACCCAAGCAACTCTGATAGCCTCAAGAAAAGCAAGACCTTTAGCCGCAGTTGAGCTAGGCCAGTCTTGATTAGAAGCAAAAGCACCAAGAACCTTGCCCTCACTATTTCAGAAAACACCCCGAAAACCTGAGCCTGAAGCTTTACAAGAACCATCAATGTTGACTTTAACCCAACCAGTAGGGGGAGGAGACCACATCACACAAGGTTTGTCTACTAGGAGAATCTCTCCTAATTATACAAGGAAATAGATACATTAATTAAATAGGAGAATCTCTCCTAATTATACAAGGATTGTCTACTATATGAAAAAAGGAAATAAATCACCTAATTAACTTAGGAAATAAATCTCCTTAATTTGTTAGGCCTCCTACCCTTTTCTGTGTTTGATTTTGTATTGTCAATTACAATGCTATGTTCTTGTCCTCTAAGGTGGTATTTATTAGGTGTACTGTGTTCGGAAAGATGTGTTTTCACTTCAAAATTATGTATGCATGGTGTGGGAGTGATTTTCCTCCCTAGAGAATATTCGTCTCAAGATCCCTTCTTCCTCTTAACTCCTCTTTCTCCCTAGAGAATGGTCTTTTACTCACGAGGAGAACCGGGTGGCCGGAGCCTTGTGTGAGAGAGGGAGAAAGTGGCAGCTCAGCGGCGGACCCAGAAAATTTTCAAGGAAAGGGCAATATTTCAAAGCCTAAAAGCTTAACGAAAAAAACAACCAAATACCCTGATAATTTAAACGATATTTAAAAAGGCTAAAAACACTATATTAATCACATTAACCAATTCACCATGTTAATTATATACAAATAAACACCACATTGAAATATTAACCAATTCACCATATTAATCATTTAATCAAACCACAACAATCTTTATTAATTAATTAAAAACTCAAAATATAGAGAAATAAATAAATTCAAAAAAATCTATACAAAATAGCCAAAACAAAAACTCAATCAATTAACCAAAACCCAACAATCCATCTTAATTAATCAAAGCATAAAGAGAAATAACTTTGAAATTTGAGAGAGAAATTAATTTTCCAGACAAATTGTGGAGGGTTGGTCCATTGGTGGATGGCTTATCTCTTCTGGTTTTGGAGCTGCCATGGCTTATGCCCACTTCACAACCCTTCTTTTGCCTCT
>NW_018925411.1:1204-18993 GCF_002207925.1 Prunus avium | reverse complement strand
ACTCCACTCTCACTCACAACTATTGTAGTTGCCTCAGGTCTACAAACTCTGAGAGAACTTTGAAAACTGAAAGAAACTTACAATGCTTATTGAACAAAGCTTGAAGCTTACAAACGGAAAACTTCTAACTTATAGACTTGGCTTACGAAAGAAGACAAAATATCTTTTGAATTATAGTTCTTGGAGAAACCCAAAAAGCCTGCAAACAACTTCACTGTGGGGATCATGGCCCTGCTATCCATTTCCCTTTCAGGCTCAAAGACAGACACCCAGATCATTGTGGATATCCTGGGTTTGTTGTATCTTGCAATGAAAGACATGAGACTGTTCTTGAGCTGCCAATTCCAGTCAAATTATCTGTGAATACTATAGATTATAAGAATCAGGAAATCTTTTTATATGACCCAGATCATTGCCTGGTGGCGAAGCTTTTAGAAACCCAGACCATGTCATTCTCTCCCTTCTACATAATTTACCCACGGAACATTACGCTATTCGATTGTTCTTTAGGGCTTGAGGAATCTGGAGATGGAGATCCTGTGGCTGCTGTCCCCTGCCTTAGTAGCCCCGGCCACCATATTTATGCAGTGGATTCTGTTGATAACGTTGAAGGCCTACAATATTGTACCAAGACGTCTAATGTTTTTCCAGCTCCATATATTTTTTCGCCCAAACAAGAGACTGCATTCCGTTGGTCTAAACCAAATTGTACAGAATGTGAAGCAGAAGGAAAGAAGTGTAGATTGAAGAATAATGGAACCAAAAACGAAATCGAATGTGTACATGAAGCAAATATGAGTAAGTGGGTAACATTTATTTCTTTATTTATTTCTTTTCATATATATACGTATTGTGCTTCAGTTTTTACAGATTCCAAATTTCTAATAGAGCATAGATGTTAACACTTTCTGCTTGCTTATTCAAACATCATTTTTTCCTAAGCAAAAACTAAAAACGAAATAATCTTCAAACCGTGTGAAGTTGTACCAAATTCATGTACCCATAGAAAATATTAATTTCATAAATATTCTGACTGTGCCATTATCTTTTACAGGTGCAGCAACGAAATTAGTGGTTACAGGTGAGTCAGCTAACTGGTTTTTGGTTTGTTTCATCTCTACAAGACGTTGTCGGTATATATATATATGTATTCACATAGGGTTTTCTGTGCAGGTGCATCCCTGGGTTCATTTGTTCTCATGCTACTGGTCATTGCAGCCTATCATGTCTATAGCTATGACAGAAATGAAAAAGAGAATCGATTGAAAATTGAAAGATTTCTAGAGGACTACAAAGCTCTCAAGCCAAGCAGATATTCTTATGCAGACATTAAGAGGATTACAGATCAATTCAAGGACAAGTTAGGGGAAGGAGCCTATGGATCTGTTTATAAAGGAAAGCTTTCTTCTGAATTATTTGTTGCAGTGAAAGTCCTCAACAGTTCTACGGGAGATGGGGAAGATTTCATAAATGAAGTGGGAACAATGGGTCATATCCACCATGTTAACGTGGTTCGCTTGGTTGGCTTCTGTGCTGATGGATTTAGACGCGCTCTTGTTTATGAGTTCTTACCTAATGGTTCACTACAAGATTTCATTTCATCAGCCAACAATAATAACAGTTTCCTTGGTTGGGATAAGTTGCAAGATATTGCTCTAGGCGTAGCCCAAGGAATTGAATATCTTCACCAAGGATGTGATCAACGGATCCTCCATTTTGATATCAAACCACATTCTCTCTAACTTGGTTTCTCTCTTCTGCTCATTCAAACTCCATTAGGAAAACTATAAGCTCCCCTAATCTTCAATCCAGTAGTTCACATTGAATTTTCGTTGGCCTATATTCAATGGCTGGACTCTTAAAAAGATGCTAAAAAGGATGCTCCTGGTGCTACATGAACAAGAAGGGAAAACCCCAGAAAACAACCAGCAACTACATAAAAACCTCTGTTTTTGGATTTGGCATATAATCAACTTTCCTATTACCGGATTATAGAGCACCCACCTTTTAACCATATTTTGAATATGGATCTTTCTTGACTCTTGAATTTCATTTACAACGAAGACTTTTTCTTCTTTCTTTTGTTTTGTTTTGAGAAACCCATGAATTCAAAAGAAACCAAAGTTTACCCACGACGTATGTTTTCCTACTGTCTTTTTTAATAATTCCTCTTCACAATTTTATTTTTAAATGACTGGCTGTACTTGTTGAGATCATAATCAAATAAGATAAAAACATAAACAACAGATGTAAGAAGAGAACAAAGCATTCGAGATAATTCTTTTGGCTTATTATCACAAAAGGTCCCTAAGGTTTACGAAACTATCAGATTGCATCCTTAATGTTTTTTTGTGTCACTCGTGGTCCTCAAGGTTAGTATGTATAATCACAAATGGTCCCTGCCGTTAGGTTCCGTCAAAAACTCCGTTAGTTTGCTGACGTGGCATATATACATATTACAAAACATCCCTAAGGTTTACACATCTATCACAAATGGTCCTTGCGAAATTTTTTAATTTTTTAATTTAAAATTCATAAAATTTTGGTTTTCTTTTTTATATTATTTAAAAATATATATTGTATTTTAAATACATATGACACTATATTTTTGAAGATGTGGGCTCCACATATATGCCACACCAACAAACTAATGAAGTTTTTTTAAAATAATTTAAAATTCATAAAATTTTAAAATGAAAAAACCATTTATATAAGGATTTTAACCTTAAGGACCATTTATAATCCATAAACCCTTGATTTTTTTCATTTTTAAATTTTATGAATTTAAATTATTTTTTAAAAACTCCGTTAGTTTGTTGATGTGGCATCTATGTGGAGCCCACATCTAAAATAATATAGTGTCATGTGTATTTAAAATACAATATATATTTTAAAATAATTTAAAAAATAAAACCAACATTTTATGAATTTTAAATTTAAAAAATTAAAAGAATTTGCAGGGACCATTTGTGATAGGTGTGTAAACCTCAGGGATGTTTTGTGATATATATATGCCACATCAGCAAACTAACGGAGTTTTTGACGGAATTTAACGGCAGGGACCATTTGTGATCATACATACTAACCTTGAGGACCACTAATGACACAAAAAAACATTAAGGATGAAATCTGATAATTTCGTAAACCTTAGGGACCTTTTGTGATAATAAGCCTTCTTTTTAATCAAACACTAATATTTAATTCATTTTAATAATACCAAATTAATATTTAAATAATAATTCATTATTGTTCACTCAGCCCCATGTGGCTTTTACCACTCCAAGACAGCTTTTATTGTTCAGAAGCTTAATAAATGTGTTGAGGAGCCAAAGTCCACTCGTCTGTTATGAAGAGTGAATGAGAAGTCCCATATTTGGTGAGGGTGTTTGACAAGGCTATTGGATAAATGTGGCTCACCTATTTTAGTTACCCAAAATCTTTGAAGAGGCTGGTAGAGATACTCTAAGTTTTTAATTATTTTATCCTCAAATTTGCGTGTTTCCACATGTCAAAGGCCATAAATTTATATACCTTGAAACTTTAACTGCAATGCAGAAATTATTTGTAATTATATATTATAAAACTGTAACTGTAATGTAGAGATTTGATAAGTCATATGGTTAGGTAGTTTGTTTAGTTTTTAATTGCGTAATGTAGTACTCTTTTTTCTTGACTGGATTTCCTCTTCTTCATATTTTATAAGACAAGGTTTTAGGGAGGCCACAATAGCACTGCATATTCCAGTTTTTCTGGTTGTTTTGTGATCTGAATTCTCAGCTTGAATGAAATCTCTACCTGTTTTGATTTAATAAAAAAAATACCCGAAAGAGATGACTACAATGCATAGTCCAATTTGAAAGCTCATAAAGAACTACTTATCCGTTGTTAGAATATACACATGTCATGTTCAAAACCCTCCTTCATAGGAATATAAATATATATGTGTGTGTGAAAGAAAAAATTTACAAAGAGAGGGTATAATTCAAAATTCAGAATAGTTATATAATTAAAAATTCAGAATAGTTAATGTTAGAAAATTATAATATTTATATTTAATTTTTTAATATTTTAATGGAAATTAAATTGTGGACCTGTGACTTTAAGTACATGACTTTTACGAATTAGTATGTATCAATTGGGAATAGTCATGTTCTTAACAGAGGAAAAATAAAATATTATTTATTTTGTTTGTGAATAAAATAATAATACTTTATATGAAAAGTTGCATTGTTTTATAGTAATTGAAGCATTGCACTTCTTGGCTTATAGTTGTAACAGGAAAATACATATTTGTTGATATTTTTCAGTCACGTCTTTTCTAAACAGAGGCCTTGTTCACCCATGCGTTGCCGGCGCGTGTGGGGTTGCGTGGGCCACTTTATTGGTAAGGATACTTCCTCGCTCGTCGTGCCAATGGGCATACGTTTCGAGGGAATATAGTTTGGGAAAAGTTCGAATGGGATGAGTAATAAGTATCATGATGAAATTTCGGATGTCACTATGGTTTGGTCGAAACTATATGTAGCTACATCGGTTTTGAATGCTTGTTGTTTTCGGCATCGTTTTCTAAACGGTGGGGGTTATATTATGTTGTTTTCAAATGTGAATTAAACTTTATTTTTGTCCACTCACACTTTTCTTTTTTGCGCCCCCCAGGCAGTGGCTAGATTCAAATCTTTCGTGTCCCAAGCTTCCATAGGACACTTTTTATTCGTTTTCATTTCCATTAAATTTTATTGCTCATTTGTAAACTGAAATTCTTTAGACTTCTCTGATATTGCCCATGTTAGGATTGACTATAAGGCCAGAGGCCTAATATGTAAATTGCATGAATTTATCTTGTGTATGTTGTCTATTGAGTTGTTTAAATGTGTTTTTAACAGGTTGAGAAATTTGGGAATGTCCATTTTTTAGGGGAGACTCTCCGAAATTTCGGCAGAAAGTCTTGTTTCTTTAGTAAGTGGGCCCGACATCCGTACGATGTCGGATAATACTACAAGATTCGTCTTGGATTTCGAGAAGTTCGGGGCGGGTCCTGTCAACATCAATGGAGACCAAACTAATTATTCGGCAAAATTTTCTTTCAAATTTTAATGGAAAAAAAGAACACAAACTCGGTTTTTCAAAGAAAAAAAATGTACTCGGTTTTTCATTAGGAGAAAAACATAGAGTTTACTTTCCGAGTCTTCAGTGGGAAAGTTCAACTGGACCATTTGTCCATTTTCCATCTGCATCTAATAAGTTCATTATCCACCATTGGTTTGGTCCCATCTGTTAAATTCAATCCATCTGCATCTAGCTTTGATGATATGTGGGGTTGGTCTTGCATAACCGATTTAAGTCATCTCAATATCATTATTAAGGACGAGAGTTTTATCAATTTGGACGAGAGTTTTATCGGTTGGAGATGCTCTAATAAGTCCTATGTTTTACCCACTCCAGGAGGAACATCTTCATCCCATATAAGGCCATTTTCAATGGGGAGGGCCAAATGTCAAATTTTAGCAATACTGCTTGGATGGAGCCCCCAACACATGTATAGGGTCAGGTGAAATATCAATCCATGGATTAAGAAATAAAAATTATTTTTTATTTTTTATTTTTTGTTAGATATATAGAGAAAAAATTAAAAAAGGGTTTAAATATTAATAAAGAAATAGATATATTTGAATTCAATTTAAAATTAGATAATTAAGAAATAAAAATAAGATTTTAAACTAAAAGAAATTAAAAGCAAAGAATACCACCATCCAATCTAGCCGCCACCCCCACCACCCTTCTCTCTTCTCTCTTTCTCCCAGCAACTACCCACCCACCCAGCTACTTCCTGCAGCCTGACCCAAAGGCCCTAACTGATCCCCTAGCCACACCGACCTCCTAAACTCGAATCCACCCAACCCCTGATCTCTCTCTCTCTCTCTCTCTCTCTCTCTCTCAAAAACAACCCCTACCGCTCGACCACCTCCCAGCAGGATCTTCACCAACCCCACCATTAATTCTGGGTCATTTGGCCAACTTGATAAAACACAGGTTTTAATGAAGTTTCAATATATTTTTAAATTAATTCAATTTTTTAAATCAATTTCAAATAAGTTTATAGGTTTTCAACAAAAAAGAAAAAAGAAAAAAGCCTTAAATGTCAAAATAGTCATTGTGTTTTATCATGTTGGCCAATTTAGTCCTTGTGTTTAGCACCGTTAGCCAATGTGGTCCAATCGATTAATTTGATGTTAAAAAGTTTTTAAGAACTAATATAATAATTGAATTGAATTTATAAATAAATAAATAAGCAATAAAAAAATAAATATGAGATAAAAAAAAAAACTAAAAAACTAAAAATTAAAAAACAAAGCACCACCATCCAATCCCAGCTGCCTCCCCCTACTTGCCCATCCTAGCAGCCGCCACCACCATCAAAATGCTATCACACACAAAATTGTGGATTCTTAATTTCCCTTCTTTGAACACGAATTGTCAATCTTGGTTTGCTGTGGGGAAGGTTTGAGCTAGCTATTGATGCCAATACAAAATATGGGTTATGCATCGAGGATTCTGATGCATAATTGGGTTTGGAAAGTCTTTGTTTATCTGGAATTGGAGCTGGCGATTGGGGCTTGGGTTGGCTTTGGAGAAGCTGCTGAAGAAATTGCAGTTTATGAGCTGTGAAGGGATTGGTGAAGAAGGGTATTTTTTTGTCCTTTGCTATGTTTTAATGATGTTTGAATATTTTAAAGTTAATTCTTTAAAAAAATAAATAAATTTCAAAAAGGTTATCGGTTTTTAAAAGACCAAAAAAAGGTTAATAATGTAAATTTAATTGATTGGACCACATTGGATAACTATTCTAAACAATCAAGGACAAAAAAAGAGTATGGACCACATATACTTAGCACTAGCTATAGGGAGGTTTTATTTGGTAGGTACCAATACTATATTCGAAATCATGTTTAGTGGCTCCAATGAGAATCTAAGGGAAAGAGATGAAATTCGGTAAGTCCCACTTAAAGAATACCAAGTCTTAGTTCTGTTATCAAATTTGGTATAGCTATATGAATTTACACTTAATGCCGATGCATTCGAGCAATGCGAAAGCCACTGGAGTTCCAAATTTGAGAATAGTACTCCTAATTTTCTGGTGGATTGAAGATGACCTAGTTTATTTGTAGAGATATTTTGTCATATACCCATTCTTAGCACTAAAACTATAAATAAACCCTACACCATTTAATTTCTATAAACAAATTTAAAAAAAAAACCCAAAAAATGATAGCTGACCCTATTGAATTTAATTTTGATTGTTAAATTACTTGGATGCCCTATTGAGTGTTTTGGGATTTTTTAAGGAGGTTTTGGGATTGGATTTGTTTTAAGAAAGCAATGACAGTTTTGTAATTTAAAAGAAGTTAAAAACCTTTTTGTTATGTTTTTTTTTTGGACAAAGAAAGCCTTTTTGTTATGTTGCAAATGGGCTTTGGGTGTGTTTTTTAAGTCTATTTTATATATGGTTTTTTTATTATTTGGGCTCCTATATTGGGTATAATAGTAAATCTCCCTTATTTGTACAATGAAAAAAAAAGTTGAATTAGAGTTTTGGTCTCGTAGTTTGGTTCGGCTCGCACTCAAATCCAAAATCATAAATTTTATCCAATTAGATGAAATTTGATGTGGCAATATGCAACCACCACATGCATAGTAACTCTTGTCTCTCCAAAACATTGTAGTTAATCTAAAATGTAAGAATTTTGTCTATTGTCTTAAAAATGCTAACTAACCAATGCTATATGACTAAACTTGACAAAATACAAATGACATATATACCAAACTAAAAAAAATCATGAAAAAAATATAAAATTTACTCCCTCTTTTCTTAACCCTAACCCTAAATAAAAATCAAATATTGTGACGACCATAACAGGGATATGGATCCTTTGCTTAGATTTCCGCCACTATGATCAAATATTTTGGGAGGAGAAATCAAGCAGATCTTATGAAAGAAAATCCAGGCAACATCCACTTGATAGGTGCTGATACAATAGCCATTGAACTGTGCAATCTTGGATCCTTGTAGCGCCCTCCAAAAGGAATACTTCTCAGTCCACTTGGGCATAAGATTAAAAAACAAATTAACATTTGTTCCTCAGTTTACTTTGTGCAAGCAATAGGTTCCACAAAAATAAGTTAATCACGTTATATGAAAAGGATTCATCACTAGAAAAAACAAAAAGAGAAAAAGAAGGAAAATGAATGGTGTACGATTTTAAGAAAGGTAAATTTGCAGATGTGTTGATTTTCTTTATTTTTTATTTCTTAAATCAAAATTTAAATTTAAATTAAATTTAAAAGGCAGGTGAAGAAGATAAGAATAGAGGTCAAATAGTGCAACCATGAAAAAATTCATTAAAGGTTATTCTCTGCTTCTTGTGAAAGCAGTTTTCAAAAGCAACCTAGAGGGTGCTTTTAAAATCTGCTGTTAGGAGGCCATTGCTTTTAAAATAATCCGCATATTTTATTTTTACCAAACACCTTAAACTGTTTAACTTTAAAGTGAAGTCGATTTTTGGCGAAAGAAAGCAATCCCAAAACGGGGCTTAAGGGCGATTTTGGGATTGCAGTCACTTTTTAAAAAAAGTTGCTTATGTTGTGCTTTGAAAATAATTAGCTATTAAGTAAAGTAGCTCCGTGTTTGGTAAACAATATTTTGAAAGTGATATGTTAGTACAAAAAGCAATGTCAAAATTATTTGGTAAATTTTAATATAAAATTGTTGTAACAATATATATGACTAAAATAGACATGATCTTGAAAGTGTTATGCACTAATCATGTGGTGGTAGTGGTGGTGGTGGAAGTAGTGGTGGAGGTGGTAGTGAAAGAGATGGAGGTGAAGGTAGTGGTGAAAGAGGTGGTGGTGATGAAGGTTGCGATAGTGGTGGTGGTAGGGATGGCGATTGTGGAGGTGGATGTGGAAGTGATGGGGTTGAGGAGGTGGTGGTTGAGGTGGAGGTGGTGGAGGTGGAGGAGGAGGAGGATGTGCTGGTGGTGGAGGTGGTGTTATTTTAAAAAATTAATGATGGTATTTTTCGAATTAATCTTCCCTAAACCTGCACCTAAGCATCCTCAAAAACCACTTTTGCTAAAATCATGTTATATTTGACATTTCAACTTAGAAAAAAAAAATCTTAAAGAAAAAAAAAAGACAGAGAAAAAGGGATTAGTGATAGTTAAGAACAAGGGGATTTGTAGCTCAAGTTATTAAAAATATTTATCCCTACACACGAGGTTGTAGAAAAAAAAGAGAGAGATATTAGTGGTAGTTTGTTTTTTTAGAATGAGATTTCATTCATAAGCCAAAATGGCATACAAATACTGGCATGAATACAGTAGTCTCATTAAAACCTTCCTAGCAAAATCATTTGGGACAAACCCCAGAGTAAGAAAAGAGAACCACACATGTCAAGGACTCACAAGAGAATTTGACCCAGACCACAAAAGACTGTTACAAGAACATAAAAAAACCAACTAAACAACAACACAGTAGACCCACAAAGAGAACCGCATCGCATCCCAACTATCAAAAGAAGCCTTCTATGAGAAAAACTTAGTCCTTTGAGCGCCCACGAACTACAAAAATACACCAAGGACAGAAACACAGGAGATCACACAGAGGAAGAGCACAAAAACAATAACAAGAGGGACCTCTAAAAAACACCCCAACTCAAATCAGAATCTAACAAAGAAAACTCCTATGACCAAACATAGGTCTTCGGGCAATGTAGAGCAGAGATGAGCTGCAAAAGAAAAACATAACAATGGAAAAGGACATCAAAACATACGCTAAAATCGAAGACGAAACCGCTCAAAGGACACACCACTGCTAAAATATGAAAACCTATAAGAGAATATTGTTTGTGGAATTTTCTGTGTATTCTTCTCCTTGTAGGAGATCATATTTATTATACAATAAATCCTTGTAGGTCAAGGAAAGTAATAACTCCTAATTCTATTTATAGTAGGAAATCATGAATTAAAGAAAATCAATTACATTTAATATAAGAATCCTTGGTGTGTAAGGAAAGTAAATGAGGGTCCACAAGTCATGCCAACACTCCCCCTCAAGTTGGTGCATAGATGTCAACAATGCCCAACCGGTCCAATGAATTGTGGAGCGCTCTATTGAAAATTGTCTTTGTCAAAATATCCGCCAATTGATCCTTGGACTTTATGAAAGGAAACTGAATCACTTTAGCTTCGAACTTTTGTTTGATATAGTGTCGATCTACATCAACATGTTTGGTGCGATCATGTTGAACTGGATTTTGTGCAATAGCTATTACAGCCTTATTGTCACAAAAGAGATTCATTGCAGACGTAGGTCTATACCCAAGTTCAGTAAGCAACCTGTTTAACCAAATGAGTTCACAAATTCCTTTGGTCATACCTCTGAACTCGGCTTCTGCACTGGATAAGGCGACCACCTTCTATTTTTTGCTCCTCCATGTAACCAAATTACCTCCCACGAATGTGAAGTAACCGGATGTGGATTTCTTATCCATTATACTTCCTGCCCAATCTGCATCTTTGTGACCATTAATATTTAGATGACCATGTTTTGAGAACATAAGTCCTTTTCCGGGTGCAGACTTCAAATATCTAGGTATTCGAAGAACTAGATTCATGTGGTCTTCAGTTGGAGAATGCATAAATTGACTGACTACACTCACCGCATAAGCAAAGTTTGGTCGAGTATGTGACAAATAGATCAATCTTCCCACTAACCTTTGGTATCTTTTCTTATTAGTTGGAACCTGATCCGAATATTCTCCAAGATGATGATTATGAACAATAGGAGTGTCTATAGATTTTCAATCTAGCATTCATGTGTCTGTCAGCAAGTTCAAGACATATTTCCTTTCAGATAGAAATATGTCTTGCTTTGATCAGGCCATCTCAATCCCCAAGAAATACTTGAGTCCACCTAGATTCTTCATCTTAAATTTAGTATCTAAATAGTCTTGCAACCGAAATATTTCATGTTCATCATTCCCAGTAATAATCTTATCATCAACATAAATTATTAAAGCTATTACCTAACCTTTCTGATGTTTCAAAAACAGAGTATGATTTGAATTGCTATGTTAGAACCCAAAATTCCTCAATATTGCCAAAGTGAATTGTCCAAACCATGCACGTGGTGACTATTTCAAACCGTATAGTGCTTTCGCAACTTTCACACCATACTAGTCTGAGTAGATGTTGTATATGCTGGTGAAATGTCCATGTAAACTTCTTCTGTGAGTTCACCATGCAAGAAAGCATTTTTTACATCAAGCTGATGGAATGGCCAATCCAAGTTAGCTGCAAGTGATAGTAGCACTCTGACTGTGTTAAGCTTTGCTACGAAGGCAAAGGTTTCTTCATAATCGATGTTGTAGGTCTATGTATACCCTTTTGCCACAAGTCTGGCCTTGTATCGTTCAATGGACCCATCGGCATTGCGTTTGATAGTCAACACCCATCTGCATCCAACTGTTTTTTTTACTGAGGGTAATATCTCCAGCGTCGATGTCTGATTTTTCTCCATAGCCTTTAGTTCTTCCTTCATTGCTTGGGTCCACTTCGGATATTTCAATGCTTCAGTCACCTTAGTGGGAATGGAAATAACACATAACTGATGCATAAACGCCTTCCGTGGTTCATGCAGTCTTTGAGTGAACACATGATTGGCAATTGGGTACTTTGACATCTTCCCAATATCAGGAGAATATCGGTTTGGTGGTTTTCCATGGCTGTGCCTAAAAGGTAATTGGCATCCAATATAATCATCAACTAAATTCACACGAGTTGTAGGAATATTTACCTCAAGGATATTCTCAGGAGATTGGTTGTTTGGTACTGTTGAATGAGAGGGGTCTTTAGTGTGTTTAGGTTCGTCTTCTTTCTCAAGAAAGTTAGAAGTAGTCAAATCCGGGGACGTTTCAAACATAGGCAACCAATCGAATTCTTCAGGGCTACTGGTCATTTTATCCCGAGGTGAGCTATCTTGTTCTACTATTTGAGGCCACTAGTCGTTAGAATCAGAACTACTGATCGTTTTGTCCAAGGAGCTTACTGTTTGAAGCGATAGGTCATTATTGTCAGAACAATTGATCGTTTTCGTCCATGCGTCGATTTTTCCATCTTCTAAGGTTCTCCAAGTTTGTGATTCACTCTATGTCTCCTCCTGAAGCGAAGAATTGGATACTGAGTCATGAAAGAATGTCTCGAACTCCAAAAAAGTGACATTCATAGTGACATGCATGCGCCGAGAAGGAGGATGATAACATCGGTAGCCTTTCTAATGAGTGACATATCCCACAAAAACACAACGAAGGGCACATGGATCAAGTTTGCTGCTTTGATTTTTGTGGAGATGAACGAAGGCCACACATCTAAAGATTCGAGGTGTGAGCACCAAAACAGAGGGTAGGGGCACGTGTTGTGCGAGCACTTATAATGGAGTTTTAAAGTTCAAGACACTAGGAGGCGTGGTTGATTAGGTGAACTGCAGTGACGATAGTATCATCCCAGTGATGGCGAGGAACATGAGCACCAATTAGAAATGCTCGGGCTAAGATGTCGATTCTTTCGTTATGCAACACCATTTTGTTGTGGTGTCTGAGGACAAGTTGTATCTTGCTGAACGAAAGGGTCCCCAGACATCAGAGTAAATTAACGTAAACGGTTAGGACACACGGTTAATCTTGGCCAAAATACAAGTGTCACATTTGAAGTCGGAGTCTTTGAAACCTGAGAATAAATCTGGTAGAACATGTTTCATATAACTAAAGGATGGATGCCCCAAACGATAGTGCCACAACTAGATTTTTCTTTGTTTGCTATTAGAGGAATGTGTCACACTATTAGCCATGCCTATACTAAAGTCATCTACATAATATAGCCCTCTCTTTTAGTACTTCGACCAATAATCTCCTTAGTGTGAATATCCTGAAGCAAACGAAAATTCGGATAGATTAACAATTCAATTGTTTAGTAATTGACCAACTAAGATCAACTTATTGGATAAAGATGGAACAAGTAAAGTATTAGGCAATGACAGAGAGGACGAGAGAGCAACAGTGCCAGCCCCTGTCACAGCATAAGTAACTCCATTGGATCAAATGTCATATGATCGGTTGCGTTAGAGTTAATGATCTATCTCGTTGAATCACTTGTATTCGAAGTATGGAATACATAACCAGAACCACTCTTGGAAGCTTCATACCGTCTTTGATCTTTGAGTTCATCCCACGAATTGAGTTAGCCATTCAATTTGAAACAATCTCACGAATGTGTCTCGGATCACCACAGTATGTGAATCTATTCTATTTATTTGGAGTTCTGTTCGAAAAGTCATAATATGGGCATCGAAAAATTTATATGGTATAGTCTGGGTCGGTATATGGGTGTGGATCTTGGTCAAGATATGGGTTTGAGTCTAATTTAGGGTCGGGGTTGGGATCTGAGTCTTGGTTAGTATATGGGTCTGAGTCTGAGTCTGAGTATGAGTTAGGCTCTTTTTCAGTAATTGGGTCATTCTTGATATCAATTCTTCTAAGATCAGGGTTGGGTCGGGGTCGAGGCCTGGTTTTGTACCTTTAAAAATTGGGTCATATAGGTCATCAATTCTTCAATGTTTTGGGTCAGGGTCTAACTCTAGATTTTCAAAAATTGGTTCATCTGGGTCTTCAATTCTTTTAGTTTCTAGATCTGGGAGGTAGAGGAATCGGTGATGCTACATCCATGGGGGATGATTGGATATTGATCCCCCATGGCGGGTCAACGTGTGGTTGGCTAGAGTTTAGCAGCAATCCCAAGAACCTAGCTCTGATACCATGCTAAAATATGAAATTTATAAGAGAATATTATTTGTGGGAATTTTAAGTGTATTCTTCTACTTGTAGGAGGTCATATTTATAATACAAGAGAAATCTTTGTAGGTCAAGTAAAGTAATAACTCATAATTCTATTTATAGTAGGAAATCATGAATTAAAGTAAATCAATTACATTTAATATAGGAATCTTGGGTGTGTAAGGAAAGTAAATGCAGGTCCACAAGTCATGCCAACACACAACTAGTGTAGTTGTTTTGTAAACTAACTAGAATATTCTCAACGTATGGTTTTAGTTATATGAGAACAATTATTTGACCTAATTGATCATTTAAACATTGTTATCACCCTTTTATTTTTAGAAATTCATTTTTCACTTGCAACTTTCTAACATCATCTAATGTTGCTCAATTTGTAGTATTTCTTCGCGAACATCGAGTGGTGATGTTTGTCATCGGTACGAGCTTTTGTTCCTTGCTTTAATATTATTTATTATGCATGAATAAATATTATATTTGAAGCAAGAGGAATAATGAGTACTATTTTGTAATTTTTGTGTACAGTTGGATTTTTTCTTGCAAGATTTATGTTGGGTATTGGCATCTTGATCTATAAGTGGAGGATAAGGCATATTTCAATGTATACAACTATAGAGGATTTTCTACGGAGTGATAACTTCATCCCAATAAGGTACTCTTATTATCACATTAAAAGGATGACCGGTGGGTTCAAGGACAAGTTGGGTGAAGGAGGCTATGGATCTGTATTCAAAGGGAAATTACGAAGTGGCCGTTTTGGAGCAATTAAGATGTTAGGAAAGCCGAAAGCTAATGGTCAAGAGTTTATCAATGAGGTAGCTACAATTGGTCGGATTCACCACGTTAATGTGGTGCAACTTGTGGGTTATTGCGCCGAGGGATCAAAGCGTGCTCTAGTATATGACTTCATGCCCAATGGGTCTCTTGATAAGTACATTTATTCCAAAGAAGGAAGTATCCCCTTAAATTGCAAAAAAACATTTGAGATTTCCCTTGGAGTGGCTCGAGGAATCAAATATCTACATGAAGGTTGTGACATGCAAATTTTACATTTTGACATCAAGCCTCACAATATTCTTCTTGACGAGAATTTCATCCCAAAGATTTCTGACTTCGGACTTGCAAAATTATATCCCATAGATAATAGCATTGTCTCTTTGACAGCAGCAAGGGGAACAATGGGATACATGGCTCCAGAGCTATTCTACAAGAATATTGGGGGTGTTTCGTTTAAAGCTGATGTTTATAGTTTTGGAATGTTGTTAATGGAAATGACAAGCAGAAGGAAGAATTTAAATGCATTTGCAGAGCATTCAAGCCAAATCTACTTCCCTTCATGGGTTTATGATCAATATAATGAGGGGAAGGACTTGGAGATGGGCGATGTACCAGAGGAGGAAAAGGAAATCATGAAAAAAATGGTTATAACGGCCTTATGGTGTATACAAATGAAGCCAAGTGATCGTCCTTCGATGAAGAAAGTCATAGAGATGCTCGAAGGCGGTGTTGAATTCTTGAAATTGCCTCCCAAGCCTTTTCTATGTCCACAAGAGATGCAAGTGGGTGATCTTGATCAAGATAGTTTGAATCAAGCATATTCTAAGATTGAGCTAACATCTACTTTCTCAACTAGGTAAAGACAGCTCACACAGACTAGTCCATCAGTTTGAAACTCAATGCCATTTTTACTGGTTATGTAATAGTAGTGTGCATGTAAATTGAAATCAAAACTGTTGTGAAATAAGGAAACAGGTGAAGAACCAAGAACGTATTTGTGGAATTCAAACTTCTCTTCACATTCAACTTAAATACTAAATAAACCTTATTTGTGGAATTCAAACTTCTCTTCACATTCAACTTAAATACTAAATAAACCTTAAATAGCGAACTAACAAAGCAACTAAGCTAAATAATAGGAACAACTAAGCATGACTAAATCATGACATTTAGCCACTAACCATGACTCCATGACAACTTGGACTCTTCTATTAACTAGCAACTAAACAAACAAGTTCCTAAAGGTAAAACTACAATTATTCAACCATTAATGGCAACAAGCAACATCCTTCAAAGAACTAACTCCCAACAAATTTCTCAATTTCACAAACACAGGCAGCTTGAGAAGCTTGGTTAAAATATCAGCAATTTGGTCCTTACTTTTACATCAACCTTGCAGAGAGCACGAAGAAAATGATATCTCACATCAATATGTTTACTTCTTCCGTGTGAAACTGGATTTTTCAAAAGCTTAATAGTAGAAACATTATCACAATAGATTGACGTTGGACCTTGCTGCATGTAGTGAATTTCTTCAATTAACCTTTTCAGCCAAATGACTTGGCATGCACAGGATGTTGCTGCAACAAATTCAGCTTCAGTTTTTGATAAAGTCACAATCGGCTGCTTCTTAGATGATCAAGCAACTGCCTTTGTACCCATCATAAACACATATCCTTGTCGGCTGCGCAAATCTTACGCCCTGGTGATCCGGGCCGAGGGGATATGCGTTAACACGTGGCTTCCTTCTTTTGGATACGGTGCGGTTGTGCGCGGGCGTGCCAGCACGGTCTACCGTGCGTCGAGATATTGTCTGGATGAGATGGTTAAGTGGTGATATCGCCTGGAGAAAGACCACCTGCCTCATCTGGGAGATGTTTAGCGAGGGGATCTAGACGAGCGGCGAGCGGCTGTTTTTAAATATCTTTTGGGATTTAATAATTAGCTACAAATATACCTTTTATTCTACATTTACTTTCGTATAACATCTGTATTTTTCTTCGATTGGTCATGATTGGCCGTTCACCCTTTTTGTAAAGAACACTCACTAATCTAAATATAAGGCCAGGCCCCCCCCTCCCTTTTTTTCTATAAGATCAAATCTTTTTGACTTTTTTGTCGTAGGCCCTCGATGCCATTTTTTCTGGGACTTGCACCGAGTTGTAGGCGTCGAGTCTCGATCGTTCTGAATTTTCTGAACTCTAGGGCATGGTTCGCGAGTAGTCATTCCCCTTTTGGCTATGTCGCTTGACAATTTGAAGAAATCGAACCCCCATTTCCAATAGCCTATCAGTGCCGTGGCCGTAGGCCGAGATGCAAGGAGGTGTGTTTACGACCGAGTTTTTTGGGATGCGGCGTGCCAAACCAGCTTTAGGAAATAAGTTGTGCCAACCTATGGGCTTCCCTGATAGGTACGGCTTTGTGCACCCTGGTGCCCCGAGCTCCCCCTGTGTTTTCATGATAGGCCGGATATCTTCGAACTGAAACCCTTGGAAAGGCCCACCCTGTTGCGCATTGTTTCGCGGCCTTTCCTGCTGGGTCGTTCGAGCAAAGGGCTCGGCCGCTGCGACCGAGCCGGGTGGTATTAGAAGAACGCCGTGGGCTTGACCGATGTACGTTTGGTCCGTCGGCCATCGATGTATGGCCACCTGGTTCTGTTGGATTGCATTATAATGGGAACCTAGGTGCATCTGCGTTGTCGTCGGAATGGCCGGACCGTGTATTTGTACTGGTAGTGCAGCGGTCAAGCCATTCTGCTCGTCTTGTTGTGCTGACGCTTCGGTTACGTCGCTCTGTCCGGGATGCGCCTGGTCGGCCAAAGTATAGGCTGGGCTGATTTGCTGGACCGTAGACAGCGCAGGGCTATTCTTCCCTAAAGCTTCGGCCAAAATGTGGAGCGGGCCGTATGCTGTCTCTGCTGGATAGGTTGGTCCGGGATTCACCCATGTGGGCTGGGACTGCCCCCAGCTGTTTGTCGGCGGTAGAGAATGCTGGCCGTAACCTGACGCTTGGGGGCGGCCAGAGACGCCGAGGCTACTTCTTTCGCCGTAAGGCTCGATCCTTTTGCGCTCTTGGCTTCTCTGTCCCGCTCTAGGAGGGGTCGTGG
>NW_018925397.1:24982-43452 GCF_002207925.1 Prunus avium | reverse complement strand
TATTTACATGTCAAGGATCAAGGATCTTCAGATCCGATCTCTTATTTACAAATACAGTACCGGAGAGACTGCCATCTCTCATATCATTATCATCATCAAGGATCTTTCAAGTCCTGATGTAGTTGGATGATGAGGATCAAGGAACTTCTGGTCATGATCTCTGTATTCTGTAAAAACTCATCATATCACACAATTAATTCATAAAATAAATAGCTTGTAAATAAATTACTGGTAAATAAATTGCTGATATGGACGATAAACCCGCACCATACTTTAAATAAATGTAAATGTGCGGTAAAGTAAATTCATAAATTAAATTGCTTGCTGTATGGACGTTAATTCCGCACCATACTTTAAATAATAAAGTAAATGTGCGGTAAAGTAAACGTGCTGGTATGGGCACTAATTCTGCTCCATACATTTAAATAAAAGTAAAGGCAGTTGTGTGGACGATAAACCCGCGCCACACTTTTAAATAAATACTGTTGTATGGGTAATAAACCTACACCATACAGTAAATATATTGTATGGGTAATGAACCTACACCATACAGTAAATAAAGTAAATGTGGGGATGAAAACCACCACTAAAAATATAGGAGGTGAAAATCATCCATAATATTATATAGTATACATATGATATAATAGTATATTGCCATTATGTATATAATATGTTATATCAAGACCAAAAAGTTGATGATGCTTTAATATAATATATAAAGCAACCATATATCAAAATGAATCATGGCCGACAATGATATTGAAGTGATCATTGTGCATATGTGCATGTTTTCAACTTTGTTGCTTTCACACCTGCCATTAGCACTCAAACGGTTTGTATAGTCAGCATATATAGAAAGTGATAATGTAAAGTATCAATAAAAGAAAAGATGAAAAGACAGTGAGCTTATCACGTTTTGGTGGGTTTGGTCTGACCAATTTTTCAAATCACAAGCAAAGTCTAAGCAAAGCCACCCTGCATCTTCTTTTTCCCATCAGTACTTGTTGTCATCCATGAACTTTGCAGAGACCAAGGTGCTGGTAATGGTGAAGCAAGAGGGGCTGCATCTAGTGGTGGAATCGGCGCCGTGCTTGCTGATCGTCAGCTACAGAAGGACCAGGGGTTGAAGCCTCGAGGCTCGCTGCTCCAGGGGCCTCAGCCGGAGGCGCAGGTGGGCTGTCCAATCTGGAGTGGGAGTAGCTGCCGGAGACTTGTGCCTAGTGGGAGTTGCAGCTGATGGTGAAGTAGTAATGGTATTATGAGAAGCTTGAATTATGCTCAGGGCCCACTAGGAGATGGAGAAGAACTGAAGACCCATGAGAAGTTTTGTGAACCAAGTCTGGTTCTTGAATTTGTGAAGTGGGTTAGCAAAAGAAAATCCCACCAAGCCTCTGCTTGAGTTTTTGCAAGGTGGTCTGTTCTGGTGTTGATTAGGAGAATTCAGCTGGTATTTTTTGAGAGGGTAAGGTAGTTCCAAATTTGACTGTAGGAACTTCACAATCAGACGCCTGAGCAGCCGAATGCTTAACAAAAATATATGGGCTCCAGTTGAATTAACAAAGTAGAAGGATGAAAATAGGCACAACAGGTAAGGACCCTGGCCGGCATCGCCATAGCAGAAAGTGCGCGGAAGATCCAACGCCCAACCACATGAAGCTTCTAATGACCATACTTCTGAAACTCCCACTCGCTATTATCTGGGTTTAAAAGATAACGACAACAAGAGTTAGAAAAGGTCAAAAAAAAAAAAAGTTCTGTAAAAACAAAAGCCCAGGAAAAGAAAATTTAATATAAGACTGAGAAGGGGACGATTAAGGCAAAGTCATACCTAATGGACACACTTGGCGGGTCTTGAGCCATCGGCTTATGCAGTGGAAATGGAATGCATGGTTGCAAACCCCTACAGAGACAAAAACCAACAGTTGAGACAAAGAAACCACATGCTTAATGATAGATGCAAGTATGATAAGTCTGATTCACTATTTTAAAAGCAAGCAGGAAAAACCGGGGAAAACTATCATTACCAACATCCATTTGAAGCATTAACCGACAAACAAGCTTTACGGGCGCATAAAATGAAAACTAAAAACCAGTTCCATAAGGTGAATGAGTGGCATAAACACGGTACATGTAGCTTTAAGGGCACATAAATTGCTTAATAAAAACAGAAACTCAAACAAGGTGACGCTAGAGCAAATAGGATGATTAGTTAATACAACTTCAAGAACCTCCACTTTTTATATAGGAAAATAATCCCCATTTTTTTATCAAGGAGTCCTTTTATTTCTCTACTTTTAAAGCATTAACTGAGCCCCAAACATGTCAAGGAGAATTAGATGTGTAATTTGATAATCACCATGTGTACATATAGCATGACCTCAGGTGAAAAGTAGTAATCCACCAAATCCTTCCCTTTCCCCATTACGTAGAACGTATTGGGAAAGAAAAAACAACCACAATGGTCTAGCTTACAAATGCAAGTAAGCTTTTCGATCTATACAAGTTCCTATCCTGAATCAATATGAAGGGCCTAGCAAGCAGAACAAAAACTTAAATATTAGTTTATGCATAAACTGAAAGCTGAAGCATACCCCAAGCAACTGTACACTCCTCGCTAGTGGCGCTTGCCTGGTTTGCTTGGCACTCAATGCCTACTCATCACCAACAACAAAATTTCTAAGTAAACAAATAATCAAGAAAAAAATTAACAACTAAAAAACTAAAAAAAATTACTCACAGAGATCCATGATATGGTTCCTGCAAATGGCACAGTTATCAACAACAATATCTGCATACAACAGACCAAAACAACATCAGTACATGGTTGGAATACCAAATTTATTAACTTTTAAACCCAAAGGAATCAGAGTTAGGGTTTACCCCAGGCCCAGAGAGCAACAGCATTCCACTTCTTGATCTCAAATCGCTTGGGCTTCTTGGTCGATGAACCTGCACTGCTTGAAGCCTCGCCTACCGGAACCATAGGCACGTCTGAATCCAATGTCGCCATGGCTTTTCCTTGATCTTAGTGCACGGATTTGGGTGCTTCTTTCTTTCTTCAAAAGGACTAGCAAAGAAAAAAGCGTGCAGGATCCCGTTAGTTTAAAACAAGAATGTCGTAAGAGTGAGAAAGTGGAAGTCAAATTTAATCAAATATCTCATAATTTTTTTTTGAAATAGCACCTTTCCTTTGGTTTATAAGATTTGGAAGGAAGATTTTATTTCTATTATCTTTTATTTGTTCTACCAAGATATTTGAAACGATATATACCAAAGGATTTTCAGGGAGACGATGTTTAAAATTTCCATAGTTACTAGAATTGGAAAGAACAATCCCTAAAACTGTGTTCCAGCTAAGGCCATATACCCAATGAAGTGATAAGCAGGGGCATGTCAAATTCAGTCAACTGAGAACAATTCTCCATTGGTTAAGGGCACAATACCCAGATAAGTCTTTCACACATTTGTTTGTGGTAAATAGTATCAGTTTTTTTTTTTTTTTTTTTTTCTTTTAACGAAAATAGCTTCATAGGAGGAGCAAAGCAGTGCAATAAATCCCCAAGAATTCAGAAACCATTGATCATGAGAAACATAAAAGCAAACCCAAAAGGGGAAAATAATCAACCAAAGATGCAAACTGAAAACAATGAAAAATGGAAAACCATTAAGCAGAACAATAAATAAAAAAAATTAAAGTAAATCAATACAAGGATAAACACAGATAGAACACAAGAATGAAACACAACCCATCTTTAGGAATACAAAAAATTACTGAGAAAAAGCGCAATTAAAGAATAATCATGATTAAGCATAAGCGTTCCAGATATTAAAAAAACAAATTGAAAAAATTTAGAAACGGAAAAAGAAAAAATACGAA
This sequence comes from Prunus avium, assembly GCF_002207925.1. The sequence goes on along the minus strand of NW_018925397.1, from coordinate 39,575 downwards.
CCTGAGAAAGAGGAAGAGTGCGATCGGAGGCAAAACGGAAAATATAAGAAGGTTTTGGAGTGATGGGTGCGCCAGAGGTCGCGACCTAGAAGACCAGAGAGAAAGAAGCTTCTGAGAACATTAAAAATTGCTGAACGGGAGGTAGAGTCGGAGGGAGAGAGGGGCACCATATAAATTATAATTATTGTTTTGGCCCCCTGCTCTTATCGAAATATAAGTTTTACCCCTGACCTTTCACGAAATCTAAGCCACGGCCACGTAGACTAAAATCAATAAAAAAATGTAAATATTGTAAATTTCTCGAACGTTCTTTAAACCCTCATAGCAAGACAGAACCTTTAGCAACAATTTGGATTTCATAGCGGAGCAGAACTTCAACTGGGTTTAGGGTTTTTTCTTCCCGCCATCAATTATCGAGTGGGGCTTTCATTGAGATTCTCAGGTATAAAATTTTGTAATTTTTTTTTTCCCGCCATCAATTATCAATTGGGGATTTCATTATCAATTATCAATCGGATTTCTCAGCTGATTTAAGAATTTGTTGTTTTAACGTGAGCTGATTTTATGTAGTTGTTGTCCTTCAATTCAAACAATATGGTGTTATATTTTTTATTTGATATTAAATAATGTTTATAATGGTTGAGTTGAGAGTGAGTTGAGAAATAGAAGGGAGATGGTTTCTAGGTTTAGTGGATGTTGAGTTTGTAGTTTTTGCTGTTTTATGTCTATAAACCAAGAGGAGTATAAATTTACTTGTTAGATGATGATTTTGTGATTATAAATCTTCCGTTATATTGTAGTAAGTGTACATCTTGATCATGTTTTCTATCTGAGCAGGATCAATAGAGCACTTGTGATTTTTTTTGCCACATCGTTATTTTTTCATCAATTTAGGTACTGAAAGTTCTGATTTCTTTGGTTTCATTATCAGTGAATTGGTTTCGTAATGGATAATACCGCATTGCAAGAGTGCTTTGTACCCGAAGATGTTCTCCAGATACTTTTAAGTGCGTCAAACTCATCTACCCTCATGGATTCGTTGGAAACTTTAATACAAGTTTGCAGAACAGCTGATGGTCGCGCGGACCTTGCCTCTAAGAGTATTCTTCCCTCTGTTGTCCAGCTCATCCAATCTCTCCCTTACCCTTCCGGTCGCCACCTTCTCACATTGTCATTAAAGCTCCTAAGAAATCTTTGTGCGGGAGATGTTTCAAATCAGAATTCATTTATTGAACAAAGTGGAGTTGCAATCATATCAAATGTTTTGAACTCTGCAAATCTTTCTTTGGAGCCAGATTCTGGGATCATTCGTATGGGGTTGCAAGTTCTTGCTAATGTTTCTTTGGCTGGAGAACGACATCAGCATGCAATTTGGCAGCAACTTTTTCCAAAAGAATTTTTGGCTCTTGCAAGAGTTCAGAGCCGGGAAGCTTGTGATCCATTGTGCATGGTTATCTTTGCTTGTTGTGATGGAAGCCCTGAACTGTTCGAAAAGCTTTGCGGTGATGGTGGAATAACTATTATGAAAGAGATTGTAAGGACTACTGCTGCAGGTAAGTGTCTTTTATTTTTTTCCAGTATCTTACATTTATTTCATTGATACCGATTGAGTTTCTCTGCTGAAGCCTAATATTAATGAAACAAGTGCTAATTTGTGACTTTTTACCTTTTGGGTGTGTTACCAGTTGGTTTTGGAGAAGATTGGTTCAAGTTGCTTCTCTCAAGAATCTGCTTAGAAGGACCTTACTTTGCGTCACTGTTCTCTAATTTAGGCTTTGTTAGTACTACTGAGAATGTTGAAGATACTGAATTTAGAGAAGACCTTTTCTCATCAGAGCAAGCATTTTTATTGAGAATCATATCAGACATCTTAAATGAGCGACTTAGAGAGATTACTGTCTCTAGTGATTTTGCTTTGTGTGTTTTTGGGATATTCAAGAAATCCGTTGGGGTTCTTAATTGTGTCACAAGGGGCCAGTCTGGACTTCCAACAGGCTCTAGTATGATAGACGTTCTAGGATACTCACTCACAATTCTGAGAGATGTATGTGCCCAGAAGACTTTAAGAGGCTTTCAAGAGGACCTGGGGGATGCTGTTGATGTTTTGCTATCCCATGGTCTTATAGAACTAATTTTATGTTTACTTCGTGATCTTGAGCCGCCAGCAATAATTAGGAAAGCTATCAAACAAGGTGAGGACCAAGATGGAACAAATTCGGGTTCGTCAAAACCATGTCCATACAAAGGATTTCGGAGAGATATAGTTGCAGTGATTGGCAATTGCTCATATCAAAGGAAGCCTGTCCAAGATGAGATTAGGCAAAAGGATGGGATTCTTCTGCTCTTGCAACAGTGTGGTCTTGATGAAGACAACCCGTTCTTAAAGGAGTGGGGAATTTGGTGTGTCAGAAATTTATTGGAAGGGAATGAAGACAACAAACGGTTAGTGACTGAATTGGAGCTTCAAGGGTCTGTTGATGCGCCAGAAATTGCTGGACTTGGTCTCCGAGTCGAGGTGAATCCAAAAACTGGACGGCCAAAGCTTGTTAATGTCTCGTGATGGATGAAGAATGTAGTTAATCTGAAGCCAATTACTGACCCTGATGTCGTGTATTTCAAATGCTTGATGGTTTTCTTATATTACATTTTTTTTCCAAGCTCAGGTGTCTCTTGTGGTTCTTTGTATTCTGTTCTGGTTGGCAAACAAAATTTCATAGGTATGGAATGTGCATGACAGAAAATTGAGGCACATAGTTTTTTTTCTTTGGCGGTGAACAAGTTCAGCACATCTTTAAGAACTTCAACGTGTGGATGTATTGAATTGAACAAGTTTTGTGGGCACAACAGACCTCTTTAAGTATCAAGTTCTATTTTTTTTTCCCCAATATTGTAATAAGATTTTCATTATTTCCTTTCATGTTTTATACAAGAAAAGTACTTCAACCAAAAACAAACATCAAAAGATGCACAACCCGAACTATAATAATCTACAAGGCAGGTGTCTAACAATATACTATCTGTAAGGGCCAAACTTGTACAGTGGGTTGAAAAAGTAAAAAAAAAAACACCAAAATTGTGCCGTCTGTAAATGAATTGTTCTCCCAAAACCCACAAACTGGATTTGATTTGCAGATCAAATGGTTAGGTTTTCTTGAATTGCAAGGAACGAACCAGTTATATTTCCTCCCACGTCAGGGAAATTCTCACTTCCAGGAAGGGAGGTCACTTTACCTTTTCGATCAACATCAACTGGATACTTCAATAGATGACCCATAATCTCCGTTACCTCTTCAGCAGCAAATTGTTTCCAATTCATCTCACCCATTGATTTAATTCTCCTTACACATTCAAGACTCTCCGGTTGTGTGAAGCAGTCCTCAATGGTTCCGGTGTGTTCTGCCCATAGCGACATTCTGTATCCATATATCTATGAAGCAAACAATCCCAACATGAAGTTAGATATCATATATTAAGTTAATTTGAAACTGCCGAAAACAACTAAATGGTTAAGCATTGGATTAAACAACATATATTCTTTCATGACATTTTATAATTTGTATCGCATATTAAATGCTTTTGGCAACAATGACATCAATAAAAAGTGATGATTCCTTCCAGGAATCAAATTTAAAGTTGCCGTTATCCTTCTGGCAATATTGTTCACTTAGTGATCTATTCCACTCTAACGATTTTATTAATGCCTCGAAATGCTGAGGAAAACAATCGAGAAGGCTTCATTCTGGCACCTAGTCCTCAATCCTATGGTACTTATGATTTTAGAATATTCTTCACCATTATTCATGCTTCAATTAAATAAAGTTCCAAGTGGAAAACATACAATCATTAGGACGTCCTTTTATATATATAATAACAACTCAAAAACTAACAATACTAATTATATGGTTACCTGTCCATGAGGGCTAGAATGTTTTCTTGCCCAGGTATGATGAGGTTGATATGACCCCATTGCAATTTCAGTGTCTCTTGTTCCTTCCATAGAGCGCTGGTTGATGTTTGCAGACCCCACTATTACATATTCGTCATCAACAATCATGCCTTTTGAATGAACATAAATCATAAATCGCCTGCTCTTTTGACTAAGTGCCTGGAAACATGAGATACAGCAGATATATAGGTAAATTTGTGGTACAAACAGATACAAGGACAAATGGTAATTTCAACAACAAAACATTAGAAATATTTCAACTCTCTCTCTCTCTAAATGGCGCATTTTTTTAAAAGATAAAAGACATATACCTGAGGAGTGTTTGCTGCAGTAGGACTTCCAGAGACTGATGTGTCATTTCCATCTATAGCCTCACGATTGCCAAGACAGAAGAAGTTTAAATAGTCCTGGGGGGAGAATGCACCTTCCAGCCCAACTTCCACTAAAGCCTTGTAAATCGTCTCATACATCATTTGCATTGTCTTGTGCTGAAACAATCAATAAAAAATCACAGAAAAACACCATTTAGAACTCAGCCAATACAGAGTCTAGATTTTATTAGTAGATGATGAAATCATCCAGCATTGAATTTAGGGAGATTCGCTATTATACCCAATATAGGAGCCCAAATTATAAAAAAACCCTATATGAAATGGACTTTAGAAACACACCCAAAACTCATTTACAACATAACAAAAGGCTTTTAACTTCTTTTAAATTACAAAACTGCCATTGATTTCTGAAAAGAAACCCAACCCCAAAACACTCAATAGGGCATCAAAGTAATTTAATAATCAAAACTAAATTCAAAGGGTCAGCTATCATTTTTTGGGTTTGTTTATAGAAATTAAATGGTGTAGGGTTTATTTATAGTTTTAGTGCTAAGAATGGGTATATGACTAAATATCTCTTGAATTTAATTATTCCAGGACCATTTTTATCTTACAATCCACCTTCCTTTCTCTTCCTCCCCTTTTAACAACAGTTTTAAACCACAATATAAGCGAAAACCAATGTGACAAACCAAAGCCTCCTCTAAAAGGTCTAGCTCAGTTGACATTTAGATTCCCGGGTCTTACTTAACTATCTCCACAATGTAGAATTCAAGGGTATCACAAATTTCCCCACTTTAACCCCTAATGTCCTTGCTAGAAGAGAAATCACACATCTACCAATTGGCAATCCTTTTCAATGTGGCAGGGAATCATTTACCTACCATTGCTCAAGAGGCTGATGCCCTTTCCCTCATCGGTAGGGGAGTATCACACCTCAGTTCTTTCAGATTTCACATATAACAGAGATTTTTTCATATTAAGTATCCAATTTGTATGTTAAAATCTACATATATACTGAATCACATGTTTCTAATTACGGAAATTCTGGAATAAGCATTAAATTTTTTGAATTCTTGACTAAACAAAGGGTTCAATTACCAAGTTAATAATTAAAGCTTACCTGCCAAAAAAGAATTCTTTGTGTTGCTGCACCCGTTGGAACACCCTCTGGCCACATTGGAATGACGATATATGCAGCAAATCTCTCATTTGCTCGGATCTTACTAGCAATCTTAAGGGCAATTTCCATAGGAATCAAATTATTAGCACCTGCATAAAAATTTAAAAAGTTACTAAGACCAAGTCTGACCATGATTCTGGATTCCATATATAAAGTTAACACTGACAATAGAAGGTATTTTAGTTCTTTGGTGGCCAGGTGGCAAAATTTATACTTGGTGAAACCCCCCACCCCCACTTTACCATTATCGATACCCAAACAAAAACAAAAAAAACTTGCCACAATAGATGGCAGAGATTTGGGGACATGGCAGGCAAAGAGTGTGCATTTTGATACTCCATCAAATGAGTCCAACAAAATTCCAATGTTAGCGGTCATTCCATTTAATTATTTACAACAGTGGCTATTTACGTAAAATTTAGCTCTTATATATAGGTCCAATTCAAGCCCTAGATGCTTTGTTTTCATGGACCGAATGTTCTGAGATTCCAATTCTAAATGTTGCTCCATGTACTAATTTAAAGAGGTGACTACTTAAAGTAATATTGTAGCTCTTATATGGGGGTTGAGTTCATGAAGCTTTTCTTTTAGTGGACCTAACTTTTTGAGACAGTGTGAGTGCTTCCATATTAAACTCTATACATCTGTAATTTGGTGTTGACTGAAAAGGTGACTAAAAAATGCAATCCTAAAAAGCAGCACATTTTACCCATTTATATATATCCATATCTCTACATATGAAAATGTTCCTCACCTAAGTCTTTATTCGAACTCCAATTGTATGAGGACCCAATGAAGTACTGATTCTCTATATAAATGAAATGCTGGGCAGCACGGATGGCCTTCACGTAGGCTGAATGTATGCTCATGTCAATCAGCACATTTTTTCCGCACACCAAGTTCTGTTACAATTAGAGCATTAATCATCAGTCCAAATGTCAACCTCCAAAAGATCACAGAAAAGAGAAAACTGTCAGTAAATGTCCCTTCACCTTGCTTGTTGCTTCTTTTGGATCCTTTGGGAAACCTTTAACAGAATTTGAGTCAATTGAACGAAAAATCTGCATGGTGAAACACCAGAGAGAGAACATTTTCATTTATAAGTGCACAAATATATGCAAACTAATTTCAATTGTTACTATTTTTCTTTTGCCTTGGAAAATTCGAATACAGGATCTACTCAGTCCCACCCCTTTACCTGTTGAGACAAGTTTCAGGGGAAACCTCAATAATCAGTTACAACCATATTACCTGAACATGCCAAGTTTCAGGATCGTTGTCACTAGTGGAAGCAGCATGGGACGCTCCAATGATTTCTGGAACCCTTTCTAGCTTGAGCAGAGCATCACCATATCCACCTTTTTTCAATTTTTTCATCCCATGTGGTTTTGAAGCCTTTAGCCAGCGCTCTTCAAAGTTTGTCAAAACATCATATGCTGCTGGCCCATCAAGTCTAGAGTGCAAGTCATGCCATGGCTCTCTTGGACAACCAACAGTGCTACCCTTTGAAGAGATAAAACCATATAGATAAATAGCAGAGAACAACTCGTAAATTGATGAGTGATAACTAGACTGTGTAAACTGGGGAAAAAAACTTAATTTGATGACATTGATTGTGAAGTTATCATGCAAATCTTGTTGAGAACAATTGTTTTGTAAATACAAATTTGAAGTATTGAAGATTTTATGTGGTAAAGTTTAAAAAAAAAATTATATTATCTGGGAGTGACCCCTATAAACTAAATTTCTGCCTCCACCAATGAGTCAACTATAGTGGACACATAAGGTTCAAATTTGAGCTATAAGCTACTTTTTTTTCTTTTTGGCAAGGAGTTTCAATAAATGAAAAGTAGGTTACAACTTAACTATACAGCTATGCAATTACAAAGAGGTCTCATAATTACCGTGTATGTTGGGTTGTGATAGTCATCTTTATGCACTGTTTGTAACGTCCTAAATAGAGGGTGATGTGGAGTATCATACCGACCATCACATAAGTCAAGTCCTCCAACAAACGCTACGATTTTCCTCCTACTATTACCAGCATCAGTGTCCACTATTACAGTTTTCTGATGGTGTGTATAGATCGTCCCAACTTCCTGGAAAATATAGAAGCAATTCAATGCAAAACATTACACAACAAAGACAAAAATTACAAGAATTTAATAGTATAACATGAAGACAAATACATGAAAAGTGGTTATATCAGCTAACCCTCAATCCAAGCTAATTGAGGTCAGCAAAACAGTTATACAATGGCTAATACAAAATAAAAGTGTTTAGACAATCCCAATTGATCTGTTGTTTCACTTGCATTGTTAAATTATAAGATTCTCTTGTGCAATACTTTTAGAAAAATTATTGTCTTCATGACCTGTATTTCAATTTTTTGTCCTCTGTAATGAAAGTGTAGAAGAATTATCTGGTGCAATATTTCCTGTGACTTCATTTTTTTGAAAAACAATTGTGAAGTTAAGCATTAAACTGTTTAGTTTGCAACTAATAGACCAAGGCTTTAGATAAATACTGATGTTTCTCAAAACTGCAATAAGCTGTGAATGCTTATGAAATTTCCAAAACTTAGTAAAACTGTAAAGCCTATGGAGATCTAGAACATCAACTACCTTAAAAATTACATCAAGTTCAGAAAATAACAGGACCACAAAAATACAAACAGAATTAGATGCACAATATTAAGTAATGAAAAATGGCAACATAGCAATATCCAGAAAATGCTTGATTATGCCTAACCCTTTGCTTGACCCAGCTATGTCGTTTGCCTGCAGTGCGGGGACAAAGTAACACTTGCACTGAAGAGTGCTTGAAAAATCGCCGAATTTCTTCATCATGGGTTTGCATGATTCCATCCTGCAACAAAAAAATTGTTATGTTCAATTGGAAAATACATACAACAAAGGTTTCCAGTTAGAATTTAAAAGGGAAAATAATGTGTAAAACAATTCAACAAAAGGATTATATCATTGACTCTATCAACAAAGTCAGTTGCCCTAATCTAAACCAATGTATCATGATAGCCAAATTCTGGCATTCATTTATCTTGTGATTCAATAGTCATTTGCAATTACGCCTCTTGTGATGTGACGTAAACTAAGTTAATGGACTTGCATCCAAGAATTTCACAAGATGAGTTATATATTACAAAGATAAAGAAAACAAAACGACTGAACCTTTAGAACCACAATCCCTTGATAAAATACCATTCCAAAATACGAAAAGTCGAAGAATACTTACTGTTTTATAACCCAAAATGCTTCTTGAAGTAGGGTCATCCCAAACAAGTAACAGCACTCTCACTCCCTCCTGGGACTTGGACCTCAGAAGATCCCCTATGGTGCAATTTGATGCACCACTAGCATCCCGAACTAATCTAACATTGTGCCAAACTGACCACCCAGCAATGTAAATTAAACGCCGGGCCTGACGTATTGCATCGAAAATGTCATGCCAACACCTCCCATGCACATATGGCATCCCCCCATCTAATATCAAGTTCGGAAGGCACCCATCTGGGACATGGGCATCTTGATAAAGAGTTACTTTTCCACCTGTCCTAAGAGGAAAATATGTGCCAGGAACCCCAAAATAATTAGGGCCTGCCCCCACTCCATTATGGTAAACGCTCAATTTCTCAATTGGAGTGTACTGAATTGAAAGTCTTAGGACAGCTCCATCTTTACATTGCTTCCCACTAGTATTCAAGATCGGATAAACTCCCTCAACTCTTGCTCCCATGTAAATCTGTTCGACTGGAATTGCCACAACTCCAATAAGCTGAGACCCCACAAGATCACTATCTTTAACAACAAAGTGCACTTCAGGAGCATGATGTGCTACTGGAGCATTGAAATGTTGTGTCCAAACAGGAAATTCAGAATTGCTAATCACATATGTCCTCCCAATTACAGCATTTGAAACTGAAATTGACACGTATGGATCACTAGTAATCTTACGGCTTGACTGCCCATTGGTTTTGCTGCTTCCACTCCCTGGTAACCTCAAAAACATATCTCCCAAAGTCTTGTGGAACATGTCCATATTCGGAAGGTTTCTCGCTTCATATACCCAAATGTCTAAATTCCCATGTAAAAGCAAGACCTTCAAGGAACCTTTATGCTGCAATGGAATAATCTGCAAACTCTGGCTATGTTGTGACCCATTAAACGAACTTGAATGGGTATAAGCAGAATGACTCGGTGATTCAATCTGACCTGAATAAGACATCTCCCAACTACTGGAAAATGAGCTATTAGGATACGCATACAACTCCCCCTGAGTATCATACCTTGCACTACTGGGAGTTGAAGTTGCCAATTCTTGCACTAAAGGTGATGGGGGTGCAGAGGGATCCAAAGATTGATTGTCAGACAAATGCACATTACTCAAAAGCTGATCCAAGGGCGGGTAAGCAGAAGAGTGAGGAGGCACGAGTTCTGCACCATTATCATGAAATGAAGGCCCCCCAATTCCTACTGGACAGCTATCGTGCCGTTGATGATTCGAGAACCTACTGGGACGCAGAGGGTCTTGATGCGGGCTTTCAGGTGGCGGGTAAGCCTCAGACTGTTGGTAGTGGTAATGGGAAGCACCATACTTGAAACTGCTATGCTGCTGAATGGATGGCAGAGGACCACTATGGGAAATTGGACGAGCCGGGGGGTATGGATATGGATAGGGAGGCTGGTTATAGTCCAAAGGCCCTGAATGGGGGGAGGATGAAGAAGGTGATGGAGAATATGCATAAGGGTAAGGATATGAAGGATTGTATAGTGGGTATGGATATGGAGCAGGTTGATATTGATCTGGAGGTGGAGGGTATTGAGCAGGAGGCTGATGAGGGTAAGGGTAAGAATTCTGGTATGGGTATGGGTATGGGTATTGTGAAGAACCATTATTATCCATTGCACAATTCAGATTCTTAGCTTCTTAGTGGCAGAAAATGAACAAAAACTTGTTATCAAATATCAAAAAGGCATGAACTTGATATCTAATGGGTTTTCAAGGAAATTTCTATAATACATATATCTGCTTTGAACTTGAAATCTAAGGGTTAATAGTATGAAGGGTTTACAATTGGGACTTAAAAAAATGAATCTTTTACAGAAGGTGAACAGGATACACCAAGAGATCAAAAGGGTTTTTGATTCCTAGTGAGAGAATATATATTATATGCAACAAGAGAAGAAGCTCAATAGAATTATATATTTTATAATAACAATTAGAAGATCCCAAAAAGTAGAGAGCTGTAGTATTCCAGAAAGAGAAAACCCAAATAGAAGTTTACCTTATTGGGGTTGATATACAGGAAGATTGAAAGAATGTATTGGAACCTTCAAAGAAATGCAGAATAAGAAGAAGAAGAAATTAAGGAAGGAAAAGAAGCTGGAATTTTAGATCAACATCTTCATCATTCTTCCTTCGTGTTTGACAACGTGTGCAGTGCCCAAATTTCCAGTTTCAGCCCGTTTCCGTCCACGTGGAGCATTCTGACTGGCCGAAGACTGGGACCCACGGCCACCTCAGCATCATGCTAATTTTTTACTCAAACTTTCGTTTTTTATTTTATTTTTCGGATGAAACATAAATAAGACAAAACAGTAGAAATGGCCAACAAATGGACGTTTCTTGTTGACGTGTGTCTTAAGAACTTCGAGAAGTACGAAATTAAATGAAAATTGAAAATAACGCGTTACTTACTTACTTACCCTAAGAAAAGGGAAAGAAATGCTTTTAAAAGCAAAAATAATAAAACGTGAAAAGATTTAAATTTGGACACAATCTAAGGGATTGTGTATTTAATGAGTTATATTTGACAGAAATGTTGGAACCAGTTGAAGTGAATCTCCTCCAGATTTGGAATTCACATTGAATGCAAATACAATCTAATTTAATTATCGAATAATTATAGTATAATAATATTGTATATTATAACTCATCCAAGTGTTATAATATAAGTGAATACGAGTTGATATTGTACTCTAAAAGTAGGTAATTGGCATTCCAGTTGGAGAGTGCTTCTTAATTAATTAATTGAAAGTTTAGATGGTGATATTGATTTTGAAATTTCATTGTTTTGTGTGTTTTTTATTTATTTTATAAACAAGGTTTGGCAATTTAAGATGTGAAGAAATACTATTTCAACATGCCCAATTGGAGTCATTTTGGCAACAGAGATCTTTGGAGTGCTCAACTCTTCCAAGTAATTGGGCATATCATATGTCATGCCATGAGATTATGCATGTAAGTGCATGGTGGTGCATCATATATGTTTTCATCCAACTTCCTTGATTTTCTTTTATTTCAGAATGTGTTTTTCTTTTCAAAATCAAGCATATGATCGGCCTCAGCAAAGACACATAATTGGACAAACAGAGGAGCAGGTAAGGTTTTGTTGTGGAAAATGCTGCTAGGTGGGGGTTGTTGGGGGGTTTTGTCAACTAAGTTTAGGTCGCACATGAGTTGCAATGTATGAAATTTAAGACTTTGCATTCGACTAAAATTCAGTTGTGATAGACATGATCAAAATAGTATCGATAATCAAGATAAATCTGTTTGTAAATTAGAAAAGTAAATCTTGTGTTGTGTATTATTAGTGATCTTATGTAAAAGTGTCTTATTATCACTAAACTTGTCTTACAATGTTTAAGATTTTTTTGTGTATTCAATCATATAGGGAAAGTTGCACATGTGGGTTAGACCAGTTGATAGGCAGTGTGCTCGTTCCCTTACACCCGAATTTTGTGTAACTTTTAAGGAAACGGTTTAGTGGCTGGTCTCATTCTCATTCTCATTGTTCTTTCAAGTCCAATGATCAATTGCCACAACAACGTGATCACAAAGAGGCAAGGGAGACTCTTATTATAGAGTAATGCTACATGTATCACATTCACGAATCATGTCATTGCCATATCGTAGGTGGGTCTTAAAGTTATTATGTTGAAAATGTGATAAGGAATGCGATAACAAATTTAGTTTAATACGTTTTATGGTTTAACAAAACAAATATTTAATGATAAACTTGCATGAACCTGATGCCAGGTAAAACTGGTGCAGCAATGGCCTGGGGTGGCTTCTTCTAACACCCAAGTAGATTTGAAAATTCTTATTGAAATTTTTTGGTTAATCTCATAAATTAGTAGTGCTTCCCATAGACTTTTCTCCATCATATTTTATGGCAGGTGAAATTACATACTCCCTAGCATAATATCCAGCTTAACTGGCAATCCCTGGTAATATTTTATAGCAGTTAAAATTACAAACTTCTGTGCTCTCCATCATTTAGTCCTAAACTTGAGGTTGGATAGTGATTTAGCCCCAAAACTTATTATAGCTTTGACCAAAAAAATAAAAACTTATTACAGCCAAGTTACTACTATGGGACTTCCAACTCTATATTTCCCTGACACCCAAGTTAGGGTTCCAAAGGATGAATTGATCAAAGTTGGTCCTCCCAATGAAACAAAACTCACTTTGTAGCTCAGTTTTTCACCCATCTTCTTAAACGTCAAGCTTCTAGGCTCAACAGTCACTGATACTCCAGTAGGTTCTTTCACCTGCACTGCATAAGTACTAGGAATTTTACCAACATTTTTCACTGTCCTCTTGTATGTAACACTCATATTCCTTGCGTCTTTGCTGAAAAGCACAGAGAATGAAGGGTAATTCAAGTCACCAGGCTGAAGAACTGCATTTTTTGGACAAGTAAAATTAACCCCACTGGAGAAAAGAGCTATTTGGGAAGAGTTATAACTCAAGCTACACAAATAAAACAGGTAGTCTTCAGCGGTAATGTCATAAACTAGGCCTGGATCAGAAGCATTTTCTGGATCAACATGCCCTGAACCAAAGGCAAAAGGGGTAGCTGATTTTGAAGTACTAGTTGAGGCAATATCAGCAACTGCGGCCCCTTTGTTGTTTAGTGTGTAAGCTGTGGTCATTAGTGCAGATTTGATTGCGGCAGGTGACCAATCTCTATGCACTGACTTGAGAAGAGAGGCTAAGCCACTCACATGGGGACAAGACATTGAAGTGTATTGGAATGTGTAAAATAATTAACTGCTGCTGGAAACTCTTCGTCTTCTTACAGTTGCTGGAAATAAGAGCAGTCACAAAGGCTTTGACAATACCTGAGACATCAGAAGTAGATGTTTTTCCATATTGTTGAAGAAAATTAGCAAACTGGCCAAGAAGAGTAGTAGAGTTCGAGGCAAGATTTGCTCCAGCATTATTGGAGAGACTTGCATCAATTTTACAATTGGGATTCTCATTTTTTTGGTGGAGATACGCAGCAAACTCACCAAGAAAAGCTGAAGGGTTGGTGGTGAATTTTTCAAAATCATCAGCAGCAGAAACTTGATTGGCACTGTGTTTTTGTTCTCCCTTGCCTTCCTTTCCAAATTTTGGTTTCAAATGAGGGTGGAGAATCCAACACCTATCCTTGGTGTGACCTTTTTGTTCGCAATAACTACACTCCAGATTGCCTTTTTTTCCTTTGAAATTTTTGCTTGCTTGTTTTTTAGCACCAGCTACAAAAGCTTTAGATTCAGAACTTCCAGCGCCTGATTTGGTTTCTACGTTCATGACTTTCTTCCTTACCTCTTCTCGTTGAATAGTAGTACAAACAGTATTGAAAGAAGGCATTTCAGCACTCATCAAAATGTGACTGCGTAAGTCTTCATAATTTGGATCCAAACTTGCCAAGAGTTGGATCCAAACTGGACAAGAGTTGGAAAATTTTATCCTCTTTAGCTTTTTTCAGAAGAGTGGCTGAATCAATAGTATGAGATCTGTAAGGATCTAGCTCATTCCACATGTGTTTAAGCTTTCCCAGATGTTCAATAAAAGATTTTCCATCTTGATACACCCCAGCAATATCCTTCTTTAGTTGAAAAATCCTGGCTGCATTATTTTGATTTCCATACATTTCTTTGACAGCAGTCCAAAGATGTTGTGCAGAATCAGAAAAACTGAAAATCTCAGCAACCTGAGGCTCCATAGAGTTGAGCAACCAAGACATGACAAGTTGATCCTTGCAGAACCAATCCTCATACTTTGGATCATCAACAGCGAGTGCAGGAATATTTCCATTGATGAAGCCAAGTTTCGATCTTCCTC
>NW_018925397.1:11437-21738 GCF_002207925.1 Prunus avium | reverse complement strand
GGGCTGGCAGAATATGAGCGTCAGCAAGAATTTCTTCACCTTCATCTTCACTGTTCAGTAGAAGCATTCCAGCTCCCCCTGCCTTCTTCACTTTCTCTCCAACTCCAGTTCGCGAATATATTCCTCCCTCACAAACCACAATCTTTCCTTTTACAAGCTTCTTGACCAGTGAACCTTCAAAGCAGTACGCAGCTCCTTGGCTACCTGCAGTTCTGTTATACACAAGTGGCAATTGTTTAGTTTTCTTACCAGAATATAGAGATGACCCTTCAAAAATTTGTCCATCCCCAAGTTTCACTGCTGTTGGAAAGCTTCTGTCATTGTAGCTAGCTGCAACAGTCATAATCCAAGGTGCGGCATTACTAAGACTTGACCTAGAAGGGCCTGAGTTACCGGCTGCGCAGGACACAAAAACTCCATGTTGGATTGCCCCAAATGAAGCTATAGCAATATTGTCTCTGTAATAAGGATTAGAACGCCCTCCCAATGAGAGTGACAAAATGTCTACCCCATCTGCAACAGCACTGTCAATAGCAGCCATTACATCAGAGTTAGTGCATCCCGATGTCCAGCAGGCCTTATAGGCTGCAATTCTTGCAGTATACTTCATTCCACTGGCTAAGCCCTTGGCCAAGCCAAATAAGCTGGCTTGATTCACAAAGTTACCAGCTGCAATGGAAGCAGTATGAGTTCCATGCCCATTCGAGTCACGAGGGGATCGATAATCCACTGTTTCATTGACTCTGCCAACAATGGCCTCATACCCTTGGACAAAAACTCTTGCACCAATAAGCTTTTTGTTGCAATTTGAAATTGAGAACCTTGTGCCTTCTTCACAAGTGCCTTTCCAGCGGGCGGGTACCGGGGACATACCTGAGTCCTGGAAGCTTACATGTTCTGGCCAGATTCCCGTGTCAACAAGGCCAACAATTACATCCGAGGCCAAGTTGGAAGCGCTCCAAAGTCCCTTGCCATTTTGTAAGCCAAGGAACTGAGGAGTGTGTGTGGTATGGAGACTTAGCAGCTCATCAGGTGTGGCAAAGAGGAAACCATCAACTTGGTTCAAGGATTTGAGTTGACTGGTTGACAGCTTTGCTGCAAAACCTGAAATAGCAGTTTCATATATGTAAAGGAGCTGAGGAGTTGGTGTTTTGTTTTCTTCTTCTTCTTCTTGAGATGAGAGTTTGGTGATGGAATCAATCACTGCTTGGTAGTATTGTTGATGATCTGAGTCTGTGATTTTGGTCTTGTCCATGTGGATTATGTATGTCTGTTCTTCCATTAAAGCAATTTTAGTTGTAGCCGTGAAGACAAAGAAGAACAAGAATGTTCTAAAGATGATCATGGTAGCTGTCAAAGACAAAAAGGATATGTCAACAAATAATAAGGAAGTAAAGCAAAGAACAACACTTAAAACATGTCAACTAATGAGTCACCATTAATAATACATGAGAAATTCAACTCTTGGTGCTCTAATTGAAAACAGGACTCATACAAAAAACTCAAGTTATAACTTAGATAGATGAGGCTAGCTAGAGGGATTAGTTTGAAGTAACAATTACTTGTGATGAAGATATACAGGTGATGAGAAAGTTGAAAAGCTATTTGAGACTCCAAAATAAGGAAAGAAAACAGAAAGATAAATGAAAAGAACAGTTCCCATTCGCAGCAAGCCTAAACGTTTAATGCTCGATGTCTTTGACATTTTGATCTAAGCAAAAATTAGAAGAAAAATTCCAACTTTTACTCAGTTAATGTGGCTTGAAAATGTGATCCCTCTAACATTTACTCGAGTGATACAAGGAGAGACTCAGATAGAGTCAAAGAGATGTTCAGATAGATACCTCTACTTGCTTCAACAAAGAGAAGGAGAAAGAAAGTCTCTGTGTAATGAAGATTTCCAACATAAAAACAAAGAGGTTCTTTATATAGGAAAGAAAAAGAATAAGCGTGACTTCAAGTCGACAATTTGAGCTCTTCCCACTTATTATAGCATAGTAGCCTACCATACAACAAGAAGCGTGCCCACTTTCTCTTTCCTCCAAAGTGCACGCCTTCAATTGCACCAAAACTAGACAGATGGCTGAACAAATGGGTTCTGGAATATATTACTTCTCCATATAATCACTTTAAGTCGATTTTATGTGATTTCTCCTCAAAATCACTTAAAATCACTTTAAATGATTATATGGAGAAGCACCTCCCATGTGCTTCTCCCCAAAAGTGATTTTGGTCTATCCAAAATCACTCCCAAACGAGCCCTAAGTTAGCCTTTTAAAAAAAAAATCAGAAAATCATAAGAAATACAAGACCATTGCATGAAACAAGTGACTATCAACTTGCTATAGAAGTTTGATTGGGAGATTTTATATTAGAACTACGCTGGGACTTCAACTTGCTTCCGCTTCTTCACTTCAAAAAACATATATGTTTGATTTAGCATAACCAAATAAAATAGAGAAACAAATATCATACTAAAATGCAGGAGAAATATCTACCAAAAGGAAGTGGCTTGCAGCCTTGCATTATGGTCCCTTGAAAAAAATGAGATGTCTGTTGGTTGTGGGTATGACATCATTGGCATGGGTGGTGCATTTACTAGTCCTTCTTCTTAATGGAATTGGTGCATGCTGGTAAATTGATTTTAAATCCACCTTTGGGAAAATTAATCTAGAAAATGTGAGACCACAAAAATGACCAACTGATGGTTCCTTGAGCACTCAGCAGCGCTTGGCCTTATCACCAAAGTCTTCCTTTGAGTCCAATTCAAGGTACCGACTACATGAAATGAAATGAAAGTTGATTAAAATTGAATGCACTTAACACACATGACATTACATGTACCGACATCATCTCTCAAGGGTTTGCTACGTTTTGGTTCCTTCGGTTCTGATCAATTTTCAAGAAATTAGTTGTACGAGTACGAGTTACATGAACAAATGTGAGAATGCAAATATAGTTTCAATTTCTAATTGTATTTCTTTTTTCTTTACATTCAATACATTGGAGAGAGCATGTGAGAATGCAAATATAGTTCACTCTTGTTCATTGTTCATGGACTTAGTCCTTCATTGATTTCCTATACTAGGTACCTTCAAGTTCAAGTAACATCCTCATGGACTGTGAATGACAATGGGGCTCCTCACCGTGTAACGGGAGCTTTTCCATCCGAGGGAGCCAGATATCATTCGCATACTAGGCATTGGGTTCGCCTTTACCACAACTTGGAAGGTCCTCTTTTCCAAAGTGGTAGAGAAAGACAAGCTCATGGGCTTAACAATGATTTCAACTCCTTTTGGTGCTCTGATGGTGGCATTGTAGGTGGATTTAGCAGGACCCACATTGGTGACAGTTCTTCTGAAAACACCTACTGTTGGTTGTTTGCTGCTTTTCAAGCTGAGCTGCATGGTGGGATAGTTGAGAGCATCATAGCCTTGTCCAGGCAGCAATGAGGAACAGTTTACGGACTTTGAGCCCACTAAAGGGGCTAATGAGGACCCTTTATAGCCTTCATGGCAGAGGAACTGAATGTAGGACAATGTCCCATCCATGTCATAGACTAAGCCTGGGTTTACAGCTTTATTTGGGTTCACTTGGCCAACACCATAGGAAAATTCTGCATCGCTGTTCACCCTCTGGCTCATTGGTTTCGCTTGACAAAGATTTCAACATTATAATCAGTGTAAAACCATGACGAAAGTGAGCAGCATGAACGAATTCGAGTACTATGAGTAAGGGCATGTTCAGAAATCCTTCTTTACATATTCGCTAAAATCTCACATGCTCTACCTCTATGTAAGGTGCTTTCTTAGGAAGCGCTTTCATAACATTGTTCACTAAAATCTCACATGCTCCTTACATATTCACCTGAACCGCTTCCTAAGAAAGCATCTATCATGTGCTTCTCCAGAAAGCCCTTAAGGTGTTTTGGCACCATCAAAAGCACTCCCGAACATAAGTCTTCCTAAGATGAACCGTCAAACGAATTTATTTCATACCTGTGGTCAAGATGGCAGATCGGATTGCAGCTGGTGACCAATGAGGGTGGAAGGACTTTACATATGCTGCTACTCCAGCAACATGGGGGCATGCCATGGAAGTTCCAGACATGATTGTAAATTCTGAATATTGTGTGTCACCTTCCGACCCAGTGAGTGACTTTCTTAGAGTGTAAGATGCCAAGATGTCAACCCCAGGTGCTGCAATATCAGGCTGCACCATATATATAGCATCACAAAGACGTTCAGTTTCTAGCGGATCTTAGTTATATGGATTATAAGAAAATCAATGATTAAGACTAGACCTTGAGGATTCGTTCTGATCCTGGATTCGGACCACGGGATGAGAACGAAGCGATAAACGGAGCACGTTTCTTTGCTTCGTGAGACTTGTATATCACTGCTGATGGTGATCTACATGACAAATTGCTTATTTACTTTTGTAGAAATATCAAATAAATTGGCAAAAACTAAGCTGCTTATTTTACCTTGTTGAATGTATATACTCATCTATGATTTCTCCAATTGTATCATTGACCATGGTTCCTGGTGCCATGAATATTTGAGCAGCATCAAGAAACTGATCATCTTCAATAATAGTGCCAACACCTCCAATTCCCTTAACAACAGAATCTGAACCCCAATTTTCCAGTTTGCAGAAAACAAGCTTTCCCTTTACCTTGTTAGGGTCTAATGAATCCTGAACACAGAACCTGGTATACATGGCCATCCAGAATTCTTATTTATTTATTTATTTATTTATTGGGTCAGATTAATTTAACTAGTTATTCTTGACAGCTGATGAACAAAGACAAAGTGATACCTTGCACTCTCCTTGGTTTGAGAGTTTCGTGCTACATCAACCCCACTAACAAGAGGGTATAAGTTTTTCTTTGGATTGAATGTGTTCACTCCAATCCCCTGCATATTTCATACAAACACAATTAAGCTTCACCATGCAACACATCCAGATTAAGTTTTACGGGTTTTTCGCAACATAAAAAAAGCCAAAAATTTAGATACCTACCAAAAATAGCATTTTTTTCATCATAAACCCAACAAGATCAACTAGTTAAGCTAGTAATTAATTTGTGGGCAAAATAACCATGGTAAAATTCAAAGTTTTACACCACTTATTAAGAAGAAATGCAAACTTACTGAGAGGTCCTTTCCATTTCCCAGATGAACTTTACTAATGAACTGCCTATCAATGCCACTCGCTGCCACAGTCACAAACCATGGTGCATGGTTAACAACACTTCCCAAACTTGGTCCATCATTTCCTGCTGAGGCCACAGTGATGATGCCCTTCTTCATGGCATGAAATGCACCTATTGCTATACTGTCCCGAACGTAATTTCCACCCCCTCCACCAATAGAAATTGATATAACATCGACACCGTCATGTATGGCAGCATCATATGCAGCTAGGATGTCCATGTCTGTGCAGCCGGAGCTAGACCAGCACACTTTGTACATGGCCACCCTAGCTGAGGGCACTGCACCTCTTGCAGTGCCCATGGCTAGGCCAAAGAGGCTGGCATTGGGAACTTGGTTGCCTGCTAAGGTTGATGAGGTATGAGTCCCATGACCATCCACATCTATAGGAGATAAGATGTCAGCTGGATCTGGATTTCCATCAAGCTTGAAGTAAGTGGCACCTATGATCTTGCTTTAAGTGACCAAATGGTAAAATACATATATGGGTTAGGCCATTTTCAAACTATATGGTACAATCATTGTGTCCCAAAATATTATTTGTGGAATCTTCTTTATTTAGCAAAAAGTTCTTCTTTTTTTTTTTTGAAAAAGAAAATACAGATACTCATAAAAAGTTTGAATCATTGAAATTTATGCAAATTATTATTCACTCATGCAATATGGCATTTAAAAAAGAAAAAGAATAGGTGTCAATATTGATGATCAAATGAAAAACAAATCATGAAAAACGGGGCCTTGTGCCTTAATGAGAGGATTCAAAACATTTTTAAAAAGGCGTTTTCAATTTAATTTTGAAAGGTAATATTCAAGAGAAAGGCCCTTATACATGGCAATAACTGAAAACAAATGCTCTCATTTTCTCTCTCTCCCTCTCATTTTTTTTTCTTGAAAAAAAAAGGAAGAAAACATTAGATTGACAATTATGTAGGAAACGTGTTTGTGGTGTGGTGTATCAAATAACTTTCTGAGAAAACCTGAAAAGGGTATTTGCCAAAAACTTATGTAATTAGGAATATTTTCTCAAATGATTTTGTTGTCTACAATCTGTTGAAAAAAGTTACTTGTTGCATCCTGAGAAATTAGCAAAGTGGCCACAAGTTCCTTTCCATTTTGCTGGTGGAGGACCAAAGCCATCGCCCTTAAAGCTTTTGGACTCAGGAGTAATTCCTAACAACATGAACAGACAGATTATATACACAACAAGACAACTCAATGTATATATAAGTTTTGTTAACATCAGTTAAAGTTTAAGAAATGGTAAGAAGGAAAGAAAAAAATTAAAACACTAATTTTTCAACCTGTATCAAAGAGACCAACAATTACGTCACGTTCAAGCTTTAAATTTCGTCTAGCTTTTAATGGTAACCCAATGAAGTCCCATGATTTTGTTGTGTGCAGCTTGTGATACCTATTCGGAAGCACGGACAGAACTTCGTCCATTCCTATACATTCACGACGCATAACATGTGAGATTGTTAATTTGAACTATTGATTAAGTATATTATTGTTTGAATGTTTGGTCCAAATTCAGTCATAGACATACCCAATAATCTTTCGGCTTCATCACTAGAAAGCTTAGCAGCAAATGCATTGAAGCTCTTTGTGTAGCTGTAAACCATGGACTCCTTAGCCTCAACATAGCTGCAAAACATGAACATGTCAAAGATCATATGTAAAAAAGAATGCCAATATATAAGTTCAATGTATTTTTACATATGTGCATGAGAGAAAGTGTCCACCAACCTTTCTTTCACAGATGAGAGGATATGCATATGCGTTTGGGCTGCTTCAGAGTCCTCATTCACAGCATGATCATCTCCCAAGTACACAATGTAAAACTTCTGTATTTCATAATTACAGAAATGGCAAGTACATGCATGAGATCATAGAGCTAGAAATGCCAACATAACAAAAAAAAAAAAAAGGAACAAAGGAAATTAAGGCATTAGGGAGTGTACCTTTTGGTCATTTCCTTGAACAGAAACAAGGCCTACTAAGATCAAATGAAGAAGAAGAAGAAGAAGCAGCCAATGATCAAGAGGAAGGGGAAAACAAATTTTCTTGCTCCACATGCTTGCAAGATTAGTATTGGCTCTGTAAGATCAACCTTTTTTTTTGGTTTCTTGTGAAACCACCTAGGTTGTTATATATAACAACAAGAGGACCTCTTCTTGTTATATATAACAACCTAGGTGGTTTCACAAGAAACCAAAAAAAAACAAGAAAATATCAAAAGATAAGAGCAGGAAGCTTGAACTTAACTTCTGACAGCCTCATAGCTGAGGTTTTAATTGGTTGGGAAACCTTGAAAGTCAGTTAACAGAAGTTCAGGTTTGTATTCTGCTGAAGTCAGTGTCATGTCATGTATGGTATGGGATTGCTTCTTTGTGAGAAACTTGCTGAAAATATATATGTCACTGCCCTCTTTGTTTTTGTTACACTTTACATTTTTTGGATAACCCATGTGAATATATATATGGGTCACGATCGGGGGAAACACAAAAAAACACAAATTTTGACGCACTTTCTCAACCATTAGATAGTGAGTCATCCAAAGATTATTGAATTTAGACTATGATATGTTGAATTGGAAAATCAAGAGTGATTGTAGAGATAAAAAAATTCTAAGTTGAATGAAAAGATCACTGTCAAATTTAGAGCATGAGTTGCTTGGAAACAAAGAGCCTATAAGTTTATAACCTTTTACTTGAATTCCAATTCAAGCAAGAAGGACTTTCTGTAGCCACTGGGGTAGAAATAAGGATGACTTATCAAATGGACTAATAAGGGTTTATTAACAACGACTGTTCAACTTACCAAATGGATTTGCTTATCTTAAAAAGGATTTACCTCAGACTAGGAAGAAGTCTAGTGTAATAAACTTCTAAACAAGCATCATTTGTAGACTGTTAATCTAACTTGAAATATATGCATAGACAGAAGGAAAGGGTATGCTTAATTTGGACTATTGGTAAGCATAAATTAGGCATAGAGTTCTTTTTTCCCTTTTCCTTTTTGTTTTTGTTTTTAAAAAAATCCTTGAAGATATTCATCCTTCATGCAAACCACAATTTGACACACATACGAAAATGATTCATCCAAGCACAGAAAGGAACATTTATACACACATGTCAAACTATAATTGATAAGAAAGTAGGAGTTTCTAATGAAACGAGGCAAGTATTTTCCTTTTCAAAATACAACCACAAGACAGGAGTAAAACAATCCTCGTTTCATTAGCAAAGACTAAGGTGCATAGAGTTTAAAATAGCTATAGAAAATCATGCAGTATGACATGAGAAAAAGGAAAATGAGAGAAGAGAAGCAAGGGGATGCGGGCTTTAGATCATCAAAGGTCTTTTTTGGGTAAATGGGCTTTCAGATCATCAAGGAGAGGCCCTGCGATGCTTGAAATATCTTGGATAAACGTTGTATCATGGCAAAGCCCATTTTTGTTCTTTCTTTTTTGAAGTAAATGATGTCAAAGTTCCTTGCATATTCATTTGAAAGTGCTTTTAACCAAAAATAAAATAAGGGCTCGTTTGGGAGTGCTTCTTTCCGAAGCGCTTATGCTAGTAGCGCTTATGCCAGTAGCACTTATGACATAAGCGCTTCTACAAAGAAGCAGTTTGTCGTTTGGATGTCACATTTAAAAGTGCTTTTACACTACATAAAAGCGTTTTTTATATTTTGTTGAGTGTTTGGCTAAGCGCTTTTAAAAGTACTTTAAAAAAAATTTAAAGAATCCCAAAATATTATAATAAACACATGAAATAAAAATTCATAAGATCCCAAAATAAAAACATGACTTAAAAAAGTATGAAATTCCCAAAATAAATTCATAGAAAATCTAAAATAACAACACAATCTGTAGACATAAGTGAGACTCAAGAGGATATAAAAAAAAACCTAGAAAAAGTTTGAGGAAAGATGAGGTTTGCAGCAACAGCATGAAAGGAAATCCAAGTTCCAACAACCAAATTGTACCCTGCATACTTTGATGTGTAAAAGTTTAGTGGACATGTGGGCGTAATATATGAAATTAAAAAGGAATTGGCAAGAACCACCTCAAAATTTTGAATAACACTGTTGGGAAGCTCGTAAATAAGAACAATACAAGAAGAAAGGAAATGACTTTGCTTTGGTCATCATTAAGAGAAAAAGAGAGAGAAAAAGAAAGAAAGGGAGGGTATTTTGGCATTTAAAAAAATTAAATATGGGTATTTTTGGCATTTTAAAAGTTTCATTAAAGGGAGCCAAGTGCTTCCCTTGTTTTTGTCCTACAGCGCTTTTAAGAAGAAGCACCTCTCAAGTGCTTCTTCCAAAACCACTCCAAGTGCTTTTGGATCTCACCCAAAGCGCTTTTGCAATTTTTGCCAAACACCATTTTTAAAAGACAGAAGCGCTTTTGCCCATTTAGAAGCGCTTTTCGCTGCTTCAAAAGCACTCCCAAACGAGCCCTCAATCATTCCATTCCTCACTAAATGAAATCGAACATTTTCAATTGTGTCCCACAACGTGTTGTTACAGCTCCTACAAGGACAACGGATTCTAGTTGCACCCAGGTTATGTGTCCGTGCAAAGTCAATGAAATCCTCGATTCCATCCAAGTATTCGTCTGCGCACCTATTCGGGTTCTGTATCCACCTTCTGCTCATAATTCCTGGAACCACAATCACAATACAACAATTATGTTGTATTCTTAGAAAATCATAACGTCACCTTATGCCTCCGGTAAGGGCCCTATCCCATTCGGAAATGCATAGTCATGCCACGTAATTTACAGCTACATGAGATTAGATTTCGACGTGGATGAATTTCGACAGCATCTCGCTACAGTTCTTGAGGTGTACTGTAGATATCAAATACCTACGTACCACCCGAAGAACGTACCGAGATGACACCGAAATCTCCACAATCGAAACCTAATCCTGTAGCTGTAAACTACGTGACACGACTATACATTTCCAAACTGTCCAAAATATGGGACAATTCAAGAATTAATTGGACCGTAGTCGTGGTTTACCCACCCATGCGCGGTCCAACTAACCTCGAACGGGAACTAAGCTTTACAATAAAAAA
>NW_018925396.1:11113-22489 GCF_002207925.1 Prunus avium | reverse complement strand
AAAAAAAAAAAAATTTCTCCCCCCATTTCGTTACTTTTTTACTTACGAGCTTGCTGTACCTAATTGCACTAAGAAACAAAATAATAAACCCTAGAAATAATTCAGACCGATAACATAAATAAGTGAAAAAGAGAGAATAAAAAAACAGATAAATGATGTATCCACCACGACATGTGTTTTCAATTTTTAATCCATTTTCTTTTGAGATTTGGTTTCCTCACAACACGCCGAAAAATAAAAACTTTTCCCATTTTCTTTTGTGTTTTCATTTGTTTCACTGAAGTAGCACCGACCCACTCTCTATATAAATGATGTCCTTTATGAAGACTAACATTCAACAAAAAAATATTCAAGAAGAGCGCAGACCATTAGATAAACAACAGAGAAAATTTTGAAGAAGGCCAAGCCAATAACTAGCTTATAATGATGAATAAGAGAGTCGAGATTCGAAGCATTTGGCAGCACAATTTAGAATCTGAGTTTGCCCTAGTTAAGAATGCATTTGCGGACTACCCTTTTGTCTCATTTGAAACTAAATTCCCATTCACCCTTTTTGAAGCCGATTCTCCGGAAGACCAATACCGAATCATGAAGGACAGTGTGAACGTTAAGAACATCATCCAACTGTGTCTAACACTCTCAGACGGTAATGGAAACTTGCTCGATTTATGCATCGATTGCTGCTACATCTAAGAATTCAACTTCAAGGACTTCGACATCTACCGGGACCTTCACAGAGCAGATGCAAACACAATTGAGTTGCTTGAGGGGCAAGGAATCGATTTCTTGCGGAACAAGAAAAAGGGTATTTTGTCTTTCGACTTTATGACGATGATCCTGAAATCTAGGATGGTGCAGGACAGAAGGTCCCGTTTAACATGGGTGACTTGCCCTTATTTTTATGATTTAGGGTACCTGATCAAGATTCTACATTGGGAGGAGTTGCCAAACGACGTTGATAGTTTCATGAAGTTAGTGAATAGGTACTTGGGGAAAAGAGTGTACGAGTTTAAATCGTCACCAGAACTTATAAGTTTAGATTGGTTTCAAGGTAGAAAGACTATCCTTGCTACTTTTAAGGAATGGGTTCATGTCCATTCTAAAGATTCTTAAAAGTCGCTGAAACTTCTAGCATGGGAGCCTCCACATGATGGCTATTTTAAGCTTAATGTTGACGGTTGTCACATGAGGGGTTTGATTGGAGCTGGTGGTGTGATAAGAGATTCCAAAGAAAAATGGTTTGCTGACTTTGCTGTGGGAAGGATGGAGTTTTGGAAGCTGAGCTTCAGGGTCTTTACCATGACTTGAAGTTGATTGTGCAAAACAGGAATCTCTAGTGTGTTAATGGAGTCCGATTCTGAAATCGGTATTAAGTTCTTGCAGAATCCTCATAAGTTGGCTTCGTGTCGGATTGCCTAGAACTGATGTAGGAGATTGAATGTGTGCCGACCCACGTTTATCTGGAAAAAAATGTTGGGGCGTATTACCTTGCAAATTTGAGTTATGATTTGGATGCAGGTTCGTGTAAGACTTTTGAAATTGCTCCCGCTTGTGTTGACACTAAGCTTCTTTTTGATCGAATTGGGGCTGCTCAGCCTCATGTGAAAGAGTGCTATCGTGACTCCATTAGAACATCTATGCGCTTATGAGGTAGTCTAAGTGTGGAAGGGCGAAGGCTTAAGAGCTAGAATGGTTTGGGTTGGCCGGGTTGCACATGTGAAGGGTATTTTGGTTATTCCCGAAGGTTATGGGAGGAATCTGAGGAAGCTAAGAATAGTGGGACGTTCGTGATGTTGAGACGCATCCAACTCAACTTACGGTTCGCCATTCGGAGTTCGTATGAATTAGTTATGCCTAAGCATGACTCCTCGTGCATAGGTGATGTTTCCTCCGAACAAAAGGCAAAATGCATAAAATGCTATATAAGAGGTGACTTGGTGTTATGCTCTCCACCACCTCTGGTGCTTAAGACCCATGTTGACCAAGGCTTAAGACCCGTGTTGATGCTAAGGAAGTAAGTTCTATTGAGTCCAAGTTTGTGCATTGGTTAGGTGGTTTTACTCGTAATAGGGATGATGTCAAACCTTGGTGAATTGTGAAGGCCTAAGTGTTATGGAGCTTCATTTCGGAGGTATATTGACGTGAGAGTGCGTTGACGAGATAAGTGGGGAAGACCCAAAAATGCCATGGAGATATGGCAACGCATAACGAATCTAGGTGCCTTGGAGGACACACGGTTGACAAAGTGATGTTGATTGTTCAAGGCCAAGACGTGAAGAAGATAAGAGCATGAGTTTGGTAAGAGTGTCGAAGATTGGCTATACTCGAACCATAGCATGCCATTGACGGTTGTTTTAAATTCAGTTGGTGACGAGTGTTGAACAAATGGTGCAAGACCTTTGTTTGGGGAAGAGTTATGGGAGCTCAGGACCGAAATGATGCAATCTTCGGAGGGAGTAAGTCACTAATGGGCTAGGCTTTATTGAGGGAGTTAGTCGCTGATGGGATAGGCTTTAATGAAAGAGACACTTAAGTGGTTGCTTTTACAATTGTGGAGAACGTGTGGGTGATGCACAATGTTTGACATAAGGTTGCTAACTAATATTCGAAACGGTGGATTGTTCCAAATGTGGATCTCGGAGTCTTATGAGCATGGTTGCTAAGGACATGGAGTATGTCGGCACTTGATGGCAAACCAAGTTGGAGTAACTTGGGTGTTGACATCTTACTTGTTCCCGTGTGGATACTATGAAAGTGGTTTTGCCAAGTCCAAGTTTGGGTGTTGGTAGTTAGGTGGTTCTACTCGTAGTAGAGACGATGTCTAACCTTGGTGAACTGTGATAGCCAAAGTGTTGTGGAGCTTTGCTTTGGACACATGTGGATGTGAAGGTGCGTCGACGAGATAAGTGGGGGAGACATGAATGCCATGGAGGTATGGCAATGCAGATGCACAAACAAATGGAGGTGTCGTGGAGGACACACGGTTGGCTTAAGAGTCACACCCAGGCGGGGTGCATCTCTTTAGATGTGGAAAATGTGGAAACACCTGACCAGGGAGCTATATGATTGTTCAATGGTTAAGTGCGACAAGAGACAGAGGTCTCGGCCCAAAGAGGGACAAGATTTTAAGCTTTGAAGGAAGTTGAAAAGGGTGAACATAGTGGTGCATTATGGTCCATGGAGCGAGGAGAAGAGGATATTCCTATATAGTGTTATTATGCGGCAGTGCAGTGGGCACGTCGACAAGGATGTTGACACTATTAGTGGGGAAGAATGTCACAAATCGCACATGATCAAGTTCTATCTTGACTCCATTAGGACATCTATGCGCTTATGAGGTAGTCTAAGTATGGAAGGGCGACGGCTTAAGAGCTAGAATGGTTTGTGTTAGCTAGGTTGCACATGTGAAGGTTATTTTTTGTATTTCCAAAGGTTACGGGAGGAATCTGAGGAATCTAAGAATACTGGGACGTTCATGATATTGAGATGCATCCAATGCAATTGACAATTCGCCATTCAGAGTTCATATGAATTAGTTATGCCTAATTATGACTCCTCGTGCATAGGTGATGTTTCCTCCTAACAAAAGGCTAAATGCATAAAATGCTATATAAGGGGTGACATGATGTCATGCTCTCCACCACCCTTGTGCTTACACCCTTGTGGCACTAAGCGAGCATCCTTATGACATTGGAGGTAGTCATAGGGGCGGGCATGAGATTGTTGAAGAACAATTTATGTCTCCAAGGGAATTCTTGAGGACAGTACGAACACGCGGAGCAGTTCGTATTGCGCATTGTTGTGAAGAGTGAGGTCAACGTACGGCGTTCACTTTGCCGTCGACAAGCAAGGCATTTGGCAATCCTCAATGGACTTGGCTTGGGTTCGGCCTTGTCCAATGTGGGAAGGAAGATATTCAGATGCCGGTATGCATGGGTTGCTACACTGTGCAATGCATAGATGATTATGTGGGACATTCAGAATACATATGTCACCAAGGCTTGGGCGACATGCGAGTGTGACAGTTTGCGTGTATAGCTTGAGGATGTGGGCTATCTTGGTTGCTAACGGAATGGCCGACAGAAATGTGGGTAAACCGATGGTGTGTTGGATTGCTATGTCTTGACTTGGACATGAGCGAGCCACCAGTTGGGTATCAACATGGTCGATGCAGTTGACGTGTCTTATGCAAAGCTTGATGTATGGGCGTCAAGGGTTTGTTGCCGGATACGGGGTGATTGTATTGTCACAAGGTAGTGTGACTCGTTGTCTAGCTATGGGGCATAGCGCCCATGGGAGACGACACTTGATTGTGAACCTCTCGCGGAGTTGTGAGAGTCATGAATATCATGAAGAGGGGAGAAGGTTGACTAGGATATGAAGAGATCTTGGGCAGCACAGGTTGTGCTTTGAGCGAGCGAAATGTGTGTTTTGCTTCCAAACCACAGTGCCGCTCGCTGATCCCGTGACACTCGGTTAGTTAATGTTTATTAGTGTCCCTTTGTTTTGGGGTTTTTGCATAGAGCCTTTTCTTTTCACAATTCTTTAATATCTTTGATAGATAGGTAATGGAAATTATTCCCCATTTTGTAGTTTTACTAATTTTAGATCATTAAGTTGTTTTTATAGCCAAAGAAGGCAAACATACATTGGGTTTGGAATCATAAGGAATGAAAAAGACTCTTGGATTTGAACACACATTCTTCAGTTTAACTCCAAATTAATGCTCTAAATTAAGGCATCTGGACATATTTCAGTTGTAAAGTTTCTCAACCCCAAACTTGAGAAAATAGGAATGGAAAAATTTGTCAAGGTTTTCTTCTCCCATAAAATTGATGAAAAGCCACACTTGAATAAAAATTAGTGAAGTTACACGTATGGAATAAACATATATTTAGCTACAGCTTTGTGGAGTCTAAACTATTTCAAAGTCCTACCATAAGAATAAATTTGTACATGTTGTTTCTGGACAAGTAATTTTTTTATACAAGCCATAACAAGTAGTTTTTGTTGTGAGCTTCCGTCAATAATTCCGTTAATTTGTTGATGTGGTGTGTATGTGGAGCCCATATATCCAATATAACATCGCCACATGGATTAAAAATAGTTTAAATTGAAAAATCATTAAATAGAAATGATAGTTTTAAAAAGTTTTAAATTTAAAAAATTTTAAATTTAAAAAATTTTAAAAATATATCCAAAGCTAGAGCTTGAATTTTTCATTGTGGTAGTCATATCAACAAGTAGTGTTACCACTATGTATATTTATTTGTTAATACTATATATTGGGTCCATAACATATGAACCATGTCATTCACATTGGAAGAAAAGGAGAGAGAAAGGAAGACAAAAGGAACAAGGTGTAGATTAGGAGAACCTAACTCAAGCAATTACTAAGCCTAAAGGCTGGCCTGGAACTGTGTTAGCTCGTATTTGCAATTATTGGATTCGATTGGATTTCCCCAAGGTAATTTGGGGATTTTTTTGCACCAAGCTTGGAGTTTCTTTTGCTAAGCCTCGCGATATCATTGGAGATTGGAGTGCTGTGATGTCGTTTGGCCTTCAAGAAACAAGTTCAGAAGATTTCTTTTTAGGAAGTGCTAATTTTTATTGGCCCTTGTTTCTCTCTCTGTATTTCATTAATTATGATTGTCTTAATCTCGAGTATTCTTTTAGATCTAATGGCCAGGATTAGTTACAATTGAATAATTACCCAAGAAGATGGAACACCCCTATGAAGCTGCAGGCTTGGGAGAAACCTTATGCAGATTTCAAGAACCCAGGTGAGATAACTTCATACCCAAAACAAGTTCTTTGCACGCATTGGTGGTTGTGTGCTAATTGCAATCATTTTAACATATTTCACCATGCTATTTATTTGAAGACTTGGTGCAATTCTCCTCATTGCTTCCACTACTCCCACTATTCTTCTATCCTCTTTCTCTTTTACTGCTTACATTCTCTTTGCTTCAATATGAGTGCTCAACTCAATGCTAGCTCTTCACATGCTAAATCATACAGTCTGATTCCCATGTCTAAACCCCATCTAGGAAGAACGTCTTCTATGGAACCCGCTGTGATCCATAAGGGCAGGTTTATCTTTCAGGTGGAAGGAAATGAAACCAGAGTGTCCACTACTACTCTGGCTTCAAGTGTCCAAAGTCACTACGAGACCTTTTGTTTGGTAGGGAAGGTCTTTGGGGTTCTTGTGAATAGCAGAGTCATTAAGCATAGGCTCAAAGGTGAGTGGAAGAATTTGCAAGGAGATGTGTCCATCGATCATACTGGTCGAGATTGGTACAAGGTGGTGTTTTTCTTTGAAGAAGATGTTCTGTCTGTGCTAGAGAATAGACCATATTTTGTTCAAGGTTAGATTTTTCCTCTTCAGCTCTACACCCAAGACTTTTCCCCTTTCTATGCTATGATGACTTCCATAGTTAGTTGGGCCAGAATTCCTTTTTTTCCCCTACACTATAAAGATCCAAATGTGTTGCATGATTTAGTTTCTATTCTTGGAGACCCTATAACTATTGATCTGTAGTCAACAAAAGGTAAGTAGAGTATGTTCGTGAGAGCTCGACTGTAGCTAGACCTAACTAGGCCTCTGAAAAGGTGCTTAGTCTTGGGGGAGAGCCCACGAGAAACTAGAATTTTTGTGAGCTATGAAGCTCTCTTTGCTATTTGTTTATGTTGCATCTAGAAGATCGAGCATGGACATGTGTGTTTTGTGAGGATTTTAAATAAGAATTTCTTACAAGTGGAGAGGTTAGAGAATGAGCCTAATGCTTTTCCTAGCAATTTAGTCTTGGATGTGGAGGAGCAGAGACATCTGTTTGAAGATGTCATATTGGTTTTCCCACAACCTATTATTGTGGACTTTATTTATGCTGATGAGAATTCTGATAAGGGGGGAGAAGATGCACACAGAGATGCAGGCCCCTGGTTGGACTGTGGTAGCTAACCGAAAGGGCACAGCCAAAATGCAAGAGAGAGATGAGAGAACCTTCGAAGAAGTGGCTAAGGGAATTAAGATTGTTGAAGGGGGAAGAGCTCCTGATACTGGGTTTAAGTTCAAGGATGTTGGTGAAAATAGCAGGGGTAAAGGTAAAGATGTTGTGACTATTCCTGCTTAGTCTCAAAAAGTTAGCAATGCTTTTAATGCTTTTGCTTACAAAACCCTAAGAAGAGAGCCGGAGAGGTGGAGGAAGTGGCAGAAGAATTTGATCCTAGTGTTGAAATTGTTGGAGAAATTCTGTCAGTGATCTCCCTAATCCCAATCCATGAATATGTTATCTTGGAATAGGCGAGGCAGTGCTTAGCCTGGTTTTATCTTTCAAACCCTTTTTTCTATTGGTACTTTAAGTTTAAATGTCTTTTGGATTCCAGAGCCTCTAGGGTTCAAGCTGAGGTTATAGCTCAAAGGCTTGGTTTTAATGGTTTCTTTTGCATCCTTGCCACAGGTCAATGTGGAGGGATTATCTTATTGTGGAATCCTTCTTTAATTAATATAACTCTTTTATAGTATTATGAGCGCTTCATTTACTGCCATGTGAAGGATCTTATTGAACATAAGATTTAGATATCCGCAAAAAAGACAAACAAAACAACTATGGACTAAAATTATTAACCTAAAACCTAGGATTTCAGAAGCTTGGATGTTTGTGGGGGATTTCAATAATATTTGCACCTCAAACGTAAGAAGGGCTCTAGAGGAGCCATGGCTGTTAAGTTAGACTTAGAAAAAGCTTATGATGTTCTTGATTGGTCTTATATTAAAACTTGTCTCATCCAAATTGGCCTTAGTATTGAGTGGTGTGATAGAATTATGAATTGTAGTATAAGCACTTCTTTTTCTGCTTTAGTCAATGGTTCCTCTCATGGCCACTTCAACCCTTCTAAGGGCATAAGACAAGGGACCCTATTTCCCCTTATATTTTTATCTTCTATATGGAGCCTTTCATCAGACACTGCAATTTTTTAGCTTCTTCTACCAAGTCTAATGTGGGTTTACTTTCCTCTCTGGGGGGTTTTCGCATCTTTAATTTAGTCTTTGCTGATGATTGCTTAATGTTTGCAAGAGCTTCTCCTGTGGTTGTTAGAAATATTAATAAGGTGTTACTTTCCTTCTTTGAAGTGTTTGGTCAAAAGGTCATTTTACATAAATCTACTATGTACTTTTCTAACAATGTTGCAGCTAACTTAAGAACTAATCTTAGTAATATTTTGCAAATTCAACATAAAACTACCATTGGTCATTATCTTGGTATCAGTAATATTGTCTTTTGAAAAGACCCTCTCAATGCCAAGAACATGATTGAAAGAATTAAGGGTAAGTTTGTTGGTTGGAAGGCTCAAACTTTATCTAGAGCTCGAAGGCTCACTTTAGTAAAGGCAAGTGTTTCTGGAATCCTTAATCATACTCTGTTCTATTTTAAGTGTCCTAAAGAAGTTAGTAAAGAAATGAATTCTACCTGTAGGAAATTCTTCTAGGGCAACCAAACGAAAATTTCTTCTATTTCTTAGAATGATATTTGCACTCCTAAAGAAATGGGAGGTCTTGGGGTGAGGTTGGCTTCCCACTTTAATGAGGCTGCTTTAGCTAAACTTAGTTGGATTTGTCTCACCAATGATTCTAATTGGTGGGCTCAAATTATTAGAACAAAGTACTTGAAGAAAACAACTTCTTAGCACTTAAAAATAAGTCTTCCCATTCCTCAGCTTGGCAAGCAATACTAGATGCAAGATCTGTTCTTAATATAGGAATCAGGTAGTGGGAAATGGTAAGTCCATCCCTTTTTGGACTCCCATTGGGTTTTTCCTTTCCCTCTCATTGATGTGATTCCTATTACCCAAATAAGCTCTCTTAATCTTATTTTAGTTTTTCTGATTTTTTTTATTTAAAATAATCAACTCTAGGATAAATACGAACTCAAAGAAGTGGTTGATGAAGACATTATAGACAAAATTATTTATATCTCCTCCCTATATCCACTCTAGAAGATAAATTAATCTGGGGTCCTAACCCCAATAGAACCTTTTCTATTAAAAGTGCTTATATGTGCAAGTACAGGAAGCTATTTCCCATCCTCAAGCATATCTGTTGAAGAAAGTTTGGGGTCTCATTATTCCCCCTAAAGTCAAAATCTTCTCTTGATTACTTGTTAGGAGAAGACTTCAAGTTCGAAGCCATTTACATCGCTTCCTCCCCCATATTAACCATGATTGCCCCCTATGCAATAATCATATTGAAACCATTAACCATCTTTTTTCTACATGTCCCTATGCTCAGTGTTTGGAGTTGTACCAACCTGGTACCTGCTCTTATCCCTTCAAATTTTGACCTTGTTCCCTGGTTATGTACTCTCCCATCTACTGCTATTCCTAAAGGTCTTGACCTTCTCTCTAAAGTTTTGTTGTTATGTTGGCAAATTTGGGATGCTAGAAATAACCTCATTTTCAAAGATATTCCACCTCACCCTATTAGGGTTCTTACTGTGGATGAGCAACTTGATTAAATGGAAGTCGCTCCCATGTGGGTGTTCAAGTTAAACTTTGACGGATCTGTTTGTAATAATATAGCTGCTACGGGTTTTGTTATTCGAGATTCTAACGGTCACTTTTATTGGGTAGTGCTGAGAACATTAGAGATAATACCATTACTGTGGCTAAATGTACTGCTTTGCGGGATGGTCTTGCTTATGCAGTTCATAAAGGTTGGCATAAAGTTCTAGTTGAAGGGGACTCCAAGCTTATTATTGACTGCATTAATAAAAATCGGAGCCCTCTTGGAGTATTAAACTTCTAATTAAGAACATTCTGCTGCTCAATTCCTTTTGTGAGTCTTTGTCCTTCAGTCATGTCTACAGGGAGACTAGCTTCACGACTGATGCTGTTGATGGTTTGGGCCATGGGCTTGATCCCTCCAAGTTGTGGGAGAGGGGCTGCCTTTAAGCTGTTCTCTTCATTTTTATTTTGATATGTTTGGGCTTGCGTGCCCTTGTGATTTTTGCTTGTAATTTTCCGTTTCTGCTTAATAAAATTAATATCACGACATGGCTGTGTGACCATAACACTAAATATCTCCTTTCAAGTAAAGTCGGAACTGTGAGTCCTTATAATTGTTCATTTAGTATGAAATTTATAGAAGAGAAATTTATAAAAGAGAGAGCAATGACTCTCTCAAAAAAATCTGCACAAATGCTAACTAGATGAAAAGTTGTAGCTCTTCATAGATTTCATATCTTATGCCCCCTATTTCAACGTGCCCTCTATGTCCCCTCCTTGTTCTTCTGACACATATCCTCTCACTTAACCATTAATTTAACACTATTGACTAATAAAATAAATATAAATATAAAAGTAAAATAAAAACAAGAACGCATTAGTCACCAACTCCCAACAACCCACCTTCGTCTCTCTCTTATGGTGAAAAGATAAGCCATTGAGCATCTAGTGATGGTTATAAGTGAAAACCAATCCAAAGCCTCTAAGGTTGAAAAGAAAAGGAGAGAAAATACATCTAGCCTCAATTTTGAGAATTTATCAAAAATTGCCAAAACTTGACCTTTAATTTCAAAAATGTTAGTTTTTGTAAAATATTTCAAATATAGCAAAAAAATTCACCCCAATATACACAAATGCCCTCAAATTTAAAACCCACATAAACCTAAAACCGAAAACACTATTAGATTGGGAATCTTTATACGTACGTTTGAAGACGTATTGCTGCCCTAGTCAAATGGTGAGTGCAATTCTTCCTTGATTCTTTGTTCAGTTTCTTCTTCATACTATATTATATTACATATAGGGCAGACATCCAAAGACAACATTTTTTTGTTGATGAATTAAACAGAAAATTGTATACTGTGAATCTGAATTGTGAAGCATAAGAAACATAAGCCAGACTATTTCCATTCACATCAAGATAAAAGTTTCCTCTGTCTGCAGATACTGTACTTTAAACTTCCTTGCCTAACTTCTATGGTTTTTACTTCCCTTTTATATTTAATTTGCATTTTAGTATGTAATTTTCTAGGAGCAGCGTTCTGGAAGTTATCATGGGATTCCTATTTTATTAATTTGCTTTAGTTTTGTTTGGTGGTTAAAAAAGATGCAAAATACTTGATAATATTGTTGGCAGTGGCAGAGTTGTTTCTTACTTGCTCCACCGTTCGTTTTTAATTTAGCATTCTAATCTCTTTGTAATTCCAAATATATCCAAAAAAATTTATATGGTGTGGAAGGCTAGATTTTGTATGATGCAGATTACAGATTGCAGATTATTAAGTATTAGCTATTTTACTGATGTTGTGCTGGATTGATACTTTTAGTTTACTTGGGTTACTTTTGATGTGAGTGTGTTCTCTTGTACACACT
>NW_018925377.1:0-10517 GCF_002207925.1 Prunus avium | reverse complement strand
AGGGAGGTGGGTTGGCAGGTTGGAAGGAGGATAGAGGTAGGAGGCGAGAAACAACTTCATTTTTAAAATAAAAATAAAAAATTTAAGTTTTAATCTTCTTATTTTTTCTTAAAAAATTTAATTTTTTTAAAATATATTATTTAATGCCACATGGCTCTATATTATTGGATGTGTGGCCCATGTATGTACCACGTCAGCATTTTAACAGAAAATTCGACGGAAGTTAACGGCAGGGACCATTTTGATGTGCGGAGGGTAACCTTAAAGACCGTTAGTGTCACAAAAAACATTAAGGACGAAAGGCGATAATTTCACCAACCTCAGGGACTATTTGTGATAAAAAGCCTAATTAAAAAGCAAACTCCAGTTGGGTAACTAAAGTATGTACCTTATAATCATATTTTGAATCTAAAAGATATATTGTTACCTTCTGGACAAGGATAGCTGTTCTGGCACTCTCCAAATGATCTATAAGTGTAGTGAAAATCAGCTTATGTAAATTTGAAGTTGACAGAATGAAAAGAAAAAAATGCTTCATCATTGAAGATTAATATGTTAGAAGCTTACGATTTGTCTCGTGCAGAAAAGCTTTTGAACAAGTTCCTGATACATGCGAAATCAGTTAGGTTCAAAAGAAAATTAGGCGAGTGAAGACAGCAAACTGTGCAGTATGCCAACTGAAAAGAAGACCGCTTACAGGTATTCTCTACCACAAGCTGGCTCAGAGCTTGGATAAAAATTATTGTAAGAAACATCTATCTGGCTGCACACAGATATAGTAAACATGTAAGACTCCATCAGAAACAGAATGTGCATCGGACCTCTAAAGAGGTCATGAGATTAAACTCCACTCAAAGTAGAAGTTCTCATAATTCTAAATATATCTGTGTGTATGTGTGAAAAATATTATGATGACTTAGAAGAATATATTCCTGCAGGATTGTATGGAAAATAAAACCCAGGATTGTATTGGATGGAAAACATACTATTGATTATCTCTGCCCTTGATCCAGTTTGGAATAGATCCAGTGAGCAAGTTGCTTGTTAGATACCTATTCACATTCAGTAAAAGTATATCGTTACTGTTTCAAAAGGCCAGTTACATGGATGAAGATATTGACTATACATGAAATAACTAGGAATTTATGCATGCGGTATGTAATTTAATATAGGTAAATATGATATATTCCGAGGAGGCCCTATGCATCATGAAAACACAACCTGCATGAAATTTACATTTCTTACAAGTGCTTCAATTTTGTCAGAGCTGCTAAATCAGGAATGTCTCCTTCCAATCTGTTGAAGCTGAGATCTCTGCAAGAAAATAACTAGAGTTGTGTTATAAGAACCCAAAGTTTATAACTTGGATGTTTAACTGAACAAATTGAACTCATTAACCAAATTGTGATAAATAAATAAAATTAAATAATTGTATTCTGTGCAATTGAACAAAAAAATAAGTAGTATTACAATGTTTTCAATGTTCTATTCATTGCTGATATATAAGTGGGGATGCGTCCCGATAAGTTACAGCTCCTCAGCAGTCTGCAACATAACTATCTATTAGCACAAGTGCAGCTAAGCGTCAACTAGTCTAAAATTATAAATAAAAAATAAAAAAAGAGAACATTTTCAATACTTACAAATATTCCATGCATGTCATACTACTCAAGGGTGGAAATTCTGAACCCGTTCCATTTATGTCACTGATCCTTCTGCATTTAATTGCATCATGAACCATTGTTAAAAAGAATCCCTGTTATAGGAAGTAATAATTAACTTGTAAACGTAGATTTAGGTTCTTTGGTGTTAATGCAACTTAGGATTGAATGCAGAACTCACAGATCTGTTAAATTACTCAAGGCAGAAATGTTAGACGGAATGGGCCCTTGGAGACCACTAGCCTGGATCTCTCTGTCAACAACAGAATTCAAAACGAATAGATGTCACACCAGAAAATTTCTATATCCTAACAATTTACAATATGGGATAGAAAAATCACTTACAATTTCTGAAGTTGCTTCCAGCTTTGAATAAAATCAGGTATTCTTCCTGTGAAGTTGTTACTGCTAATCCTACTGCATAAAGAGAAAGATTGAATAGCATAAAGTTGAAGATTTCTTAACACGCCAAATTTATAAAGTAATTAGAAGTAAAGGGTACAAACACTTACAGTTCTGTTAACTTAGTCAGATTAGTAAGAGCCGGTGGCAACTCTCCTGTGAGATTGTTTGCACTAAGAATGCTGCAGATACCAATGCCAACTTATCAACTGGTACTTGCATATTCAACTTATTTCATATTTAAAAATCAAGAATTAAACAAAAGAAAACAGAGGGTGAAAGGGCCAAAAAAAAGAAAGAAAAGAGGCTTACAGACTGTTCAAGTTAACCAATTTCCCAAGCTCAGGAGGAACAGTTCCAGAAAAGTAGTTATTCTTCAAGCTCCTGAA
The DNA here is from genome assembly GCF_002207925.1 of Prunus avium. The sequence continues at coordinate 8,065 of NW_018925377.1, read as the reverse complement.
AACAGATTCTCCTTCATCACACTAGGCTAAAATCAAATGAAACTTAAAATTGATTTTGACAAATAATATGAGGTGGTAAAGAGAGATAGAGCCAGAGCATACATATATGTTAGGGTGCTTATGTTTCCCAAGTAGCCAGGGATTGGTCCTGATAAATTGTTCACATTAACGGACCTGCACAGTACACATTTTGTCACTTCAGTTAATATAAGCTATTATTGGCTAACCTCGCATGAAGTTCAGAAATCCTTTACAGATATTCCAACTTTGTAGAAGCCCATTCACGCGGTATAGTACCGGTAAGGTAGTTCCTGGTAAAATCTCTGTAAACAAGAGTAGAAGATATTAGTAATAACATTACCATTTGTGGAAATGATATAAGAAACGTTTTCAGATGATAGATGTTATTAAAAAAATAAAAAATAAAAAAATTTACAACTAAAAATGTTTCCCTTACACTCTTGTTAGGTAGGGTAACTTTGCAGCAGATGGTGGAAGTACACCAGCAAGATCTTGCCCTTTAAGAACACTGTATCGCAAAAATGTCAGAGATCATAAGAACATAAAGAGTCTTCATTCGGAATCTTGTCCATAGAAAAATAATGAAAACTGGATTGAAATGCTACCTAAGATAATTAAACCAATAAATAAACAAACAGAAAATGAGTACAAATAAAAGCTTTCAGTTGACGTACATTCTGACAACATGGCAGAAACCATCAGGGTTGGAGCAGTTGCATATGAGACTGTTTTCGTATAGAGACAAGTCAGCAGATTGGGTATTCCAATTTTTGTCATTGCTGCATGGATCTATGCTGAAGTTCCAGTCTTTTTTTCCCACTTGTGTTGCTGTTTCATTTAGTGCTTCCACTGAGCACACAAATCCAATCATGAATCTTTTTATTTTTCCATTTTCTGTGTTTTTTATGCATCAGCCGAGTTTATTTTTCATTTTTAAAAGAAAAGTAGAGTGATTGAGCTTGGGAGCTTCTATAATGAGGAGACTATGTGAGGAGGTTATTTGAGGAGGTCCATCTCACCATCAAAAGGGGTGTGGACCCCCCAATGCACCCCCCATGTAATTTGTTTTTAGTTGTTGATGGTGAAATTTCACTTCCTCAAATAACCTCCTCACTCAACCTCCTCATTCTAGCCTTTCCGCCTGATATTGCCCCAAATTAATGTTGATGCCAAATAGTGATTGGGCTTGGGCCTGGGCCTTCTGCCACCCACCATTCTAACCTAGAAAACCTCTCTAGAAGATACAGATCATGCTCTGTATATCTCTCAATCATTGAATTTCAAATCCATTTCCACTTGTAATGATGAAAGAAAATTCAGGTCCAACTCTTTAGCTTCTTTCATTTCGTTTTCGATTTTAAATCAAAATAAATTTAGGATGAAAACAAGTTCTTTCTTTTTTTAAATCTTTTTTGTAAGTTTATATCTAATCTAACCAACTTGTAAAATTAGATGGGTTCTAATTTTTGTTTATACTGACAACATTGAACTGGGAGTACTCTAACACAGTAACACTAGAAAGGCTAAAATCTTCTACCAATTCTCAATCAAAAAGACCAACTTTTGCATTGAGCACTCTGTTCTCTGCTGTTCAACAAAACTATAAAAATAAAACACCAGGCTTCAATTTTTTTCAAAACAAAACAAAAACTGAGGCTTTAGTGCATAGATTTTGAGTATCAGCAATGCCGACTTGAAAAACCATTCAGAAGAAGAAGAAGAGATTGTGGTTCAACTTTGACTGTGGATATACAGAAGCAGAGGACCAACATGGCTACCAAAATGACAAGGTCCATGGTGGCTTTTGAAATATCAAAATGACTATTTGTGACAAAATGACTATTTGTGAGCACACATATTAACCTTGAGGATCACAAATGACAAAAAAAAACAAGAAGGACACAATCTGATAGTTTCTGAACCTCAAGGACGTTTTGTGATAAAAAGCCTATTCTAAAATCTAACTTTCCTAATGATTACTATTAACAGATGAGTATTTGAATTATTCCCTAATTCTGTTGCATTTACTAACATATAAGAATAAAACTTGTTTGAATTTCACATTAAAAGATACAATCCAATACCTAAAAAGAAACTAGATTGATTGAATGGTAGTAATTGATCTCATGCATATTCATTCTTTTACTTATTCCTTAGTTCCTTTACTCGAACTAATTGAACACGTTATAAAGAGAGTTTCATGTCGTAAATTAAACAATAGTTGAGAAAACAACCTTTGAATATGAAGAAATTCTTAGTGTGTGTGAGAGAGAGAGATAGCATCAAATTCAAATGGGTTATGTATTTTAATTTTTGTAACGGTTGATATCAATGGATGAGATGAAACGTGTTAGTAAAGGATGATAACGAATAATACTAAGTGTAAAAAAAATTAATAAAATAAAATAAAAAGAGGTTGGTTTGATTTCAAGATAACACCGAGAACAAAAAAGAACATAGGAACTCAGAGAGCAGTCTGGGGAGGATGTATACAGCCTCCAGCAAATAATAAGCGACAATAGAGCTTTAAGGAGATTCCAAAATCACGCTCCAACAGATGCCAACATGGAGCCATGGATCTGAAGAGGATGACACAGTAGAGCGGAAGAGGTTGCGAGAATTCGAGCCGAGCAGGAAGCGATCCAAGATCAGAATTTTGGGACAAGGAAAGGAAGAAGAGATGGGGAAAAAAGAGGAAAACAACACTGGCTATGGAAAATGGTGGATAAGAACCACTAGAACGACAATAGAGCTTTAAGGAGATTCCAAAATCACACTCCAACAGATGCCAACATGGAGCCATGGATCTGAAGAGGATGACACAGTAGAGCGGAAGAGGTTGCGTGAATTCGAGCCGAGCAGGGAGCGATCCAAGATCTGAGTTTTGGGACAAGGAAAGGAAGAGGAGATGGGGAAAAAAGAGGAAAACAACACTGGCTATGGAAAAGGGTGGATAAGAACCACCAGATATGAGCATAAAGCCCAAGCAAAATCACCAACAGAGGGTGAGGAGACTCTCAAACAGAGAGGGTGCAAACCAAAACGCAAGAGAGAGGGCAGAGAGAAAAGTTGGAAAAGTTGACCCTTGTGTGCCCTACTACACCACTGTGATTATGAAGTGAGGCTTCAGTGAATGCATGGATATTAGTATTACCAATATATACAAACTTAAACAAGAAGAACAGTAAGTTACCTTCTGCAGCAGGCAGACGCGAAGCTTGTGCTTCAACTTCGACTGATTTGGTACATAAGCAGAGAACCGAAATGAGCATAATAAGGTTCATGATGGTTTTTGGAGCAATACAATTAACTCCTCTTGCCATTTATCCTTGATGCACTACAATGGTAAGAAAACTCTCTCGAAATTTCTCTTTCTTTCTCTTTATCTCATCCTCACTCTTCTTTCTTACTCAGGCTTGTACAACACACAAACCATTACCTATTTATAGGCAAGGAGTGCAAGACCCTTTAGTGAGAGTGGGGCCTTTCTTATTTCATATTCATACCAATGTTTTGAAAGGCGATGCGTTGATGCGAGGCATTTTAGTCGCGCTATGAGAGGCGTAAGCCTTTTGAACATTAATTTATTTTAATAAGAAAAATTTATGAATAATACAATACAATTTAATTATATAGCTAAATTATACGGAACTTCAAATTATAATTGCGAAGAATTAGAGAAAAATAGAATGGCTTACTTGCAGTCTAAAGATGAAGAGATTTCTTGAAATTGATAGAGATTATCCGGTGAAAGTAGAAATTAGGGTTGTACTATACAATATATATATAAATCCATATATTAATATATTAATTTAGAATTTAAAAAAAAGGAAAAAAAAAAAGGGTAAGTAGAATAAAAGCTACAGTCGCCAGGAGTTAGAAAAGGATAGGAATCTTTGGTCTTTATTTATTAAAGTTCATCCTTACCATAAAAAAATAAAATAAAATAAAAACAAGGGAAGAAAGATATTATTAATATTAAAATTGAAAGCCATAGCCTACAACTTGCGTTAAAGGCTACAACTTGCGTCTTATTAATATTGAAACTGAAAGCTACAGCTTACGTTTTATATTTTTCAAAACACTCTAGTGAAACGATATCATTTCATTTAACCCTAAAAACAAAACACGCGAGTCTTCCTCTTCGCAGAGTCATCTTCCTCGCAGAGCCATTTTGCAGACTCATCTGCGCAATCTCTTCCGGTTCAGAATTGTCCAGATCTAACGCCGCCTTGCTCCGCCTCGCTCCGCCTAGCCACGCCTTGCAATGCCTCTTCACGCCTTGCCCGCGCTAAACGTGCAACTCGCGAAATAGCCGACCGCCTTAGGCGATTACCTGCCGCCTAGCTCCGACGCGCGCGCAGACGCGCGCGAAGGCATGCCTTTGAAAACACTGATTCATACTATTCCTGCTCTTGTTCATACATGCTGCTACCCTCAGTTTTTACCAAAGGACTTGAAGAGCAACTACCCTCAGTTTCCGTCCTCAATGTCGATCAGTCAATATGATAGACTTTGACAATTAATTACTTTTAGTTTCCTTATGCATACAGTGGACTTGACGATTGGTTTGGTCCCCAACAGAAGGATATTCTACGGAAATTTTGAGAGAAACTTCGCGCTTGGAAAATTTCTTTTCTCATTCTAATTCCGGTTTGGCCTATGTGTAGGTATATAAATTTTTACACAAATCTCCTCCTTCTAACCTATCAGCCCCAAAATCAGAGAGAGAAAAAAAAAACAGAGAGAGGAAGAAGGGGAAGAGAGAGAGAGAGAGAGAGTTGCAGAGGGAGAGATGAGAGCGTGTGTGAGAAAGAGGAAGTGTGTGTGCGCGTTAATATTACCATATAGCCCTCCTGTTTTGTCCCATGTGATACTCAAGTGTGAATTTTGAAAGAACTTCGAATGAAATCATTTGAAATCTAACGGTATGGGTGAAATTAGCGAATTCATGTAGTTCGGGTGCTAAATTGGTATATTTTTTAGTTCATGGGGTAAGTTCGATTAGGGTGATAGTTCAAGGGAGTAAACGATTGAAAATCCTTGTTATTATGAAATAGAGGCATTTATTAGGATTTCGCCATTTATGTACAATGCACACAAACCATTACCTATTTATAGGCAAGGAGTACCTGACCCTTCAGTGAGATTGCCCTTGCATAATGCATCCCATTAGGCCTTCTCCAATCCATTTGGGACTAAGCCCAAATTTTCCTCCTCCAAAAAGCAACTATTTGTGTTTTGACCGGACTCAAACCGTTTTTTCCCCAACCCTTCAGACTCAAATTTTAAGTCCACAACTTTATTAAATTGTTTAAGAATGGTTTAAGTCTAATTTTTTTTTAAAATGGATAACGTTTCTTCATTTAATCTTTTTAAATAACTTCATAATTTAATTTTTTGAACAATTTAACCTAAAAAAATTGAAATTCCACAAATATAATTTTTGGTGGATTATTTGAGAAATGGGTGGGTATTTATAGAATTTTGAGTGAGTTTTAGGGTTGGATTTGATTTAGATTAATTAAAAATATTATTTTGACCATTGGATTTAAATTTCAGCTGTTGGATTTTTATTTTTACCATTAAAGTAGTATGGATTTAATATAGATCGTTGATTTTGGTTACTATTGGAATATATTTAGGGGATGTTTAAACCAACCGCAACATCATGAGCGCATGACATGTGGCACTAGCTGCACATGGGCTGCGTGGGCTCCATCAGAAAAAATTTCAGTCCAGGCAATAGCCAGACTGGTATTTGACCACAAGTTTTGATTTTCTCAAATTTTGGCCCCTTGATTTTCTTGGGTTGGGAAAGAAAATGGGCTAAAATTTGGGATATTTTAAGTTTGGTATCATGGGTATAGGAGATGGCCTTATTACACCCATTTACTTTCACCTGTTTGATTCGAGGGCAATCTTGTTTTGGTAGGATTTAAAAACTAAAGTGTGGATGTGGTTGGTTGCTTTCGAGTGAGTGGCATATGCATGTGTTGCTATCACGTGGCAAATGCATGTGTGGCTTATAGTTCAGCAAATCAGTCAAAACAACTATGCAAAGCCAAACACATATATCATAAAGCAAGAAGAGATTCCATCCAGAAAGCAACATATATAATAAACGAACAGCCATGAGAAACGTATAAGGGTAAATATTAGTATGAAAATTGTATTGGCATTTCCTAGATTCTAGCATAGGTCGGGAATTAGGGTGTGAATATCTTTTACTGAAAGTTTTGGCGCAACACATTCAATCCCGGATTTTCGAAGTATGACTTGATCAATATGAGGAACTTGATTTCAGGTAAATCATGACATAATCATGCATTCATTATAGGATTCCTAATTGGAGTTATTTTCACTCAAATGCTTTTATATTAGTCCTATTTTTAATAGGATTAGATTTTATCTCTTGAGATTATTTTTCTAGTTGAACCTTATTTCGGTTTAAGTAAAAATATCCTTTTTTTCATATTTGACTTGGAGAACATGTTTCTTTTAATACCTAAATTGGTTTCATTGATATATATGGTTTCCTTGTATAACAATGGACGGGATTGGAAGTTAATTAATCTTGAAGAGTGAATAAGATGACGATATGGAATAGGACTTTTGTATAATCAAATCTAATTAGGAAAGATATTGATCTCTTGGCTTTATGAATTTTCTCTTGCAAGATAACATATAAAGCAAAGGCGTGCATCTCCTTATTTGTACAGCTTTTACATGTTTTAATTGATCATTAAATTTCTCTAGAAAAGCTGATGTGTATATAGTTGTGATAATTCAAAGTGTTGCAAGTTTACATGGTAATTTATCAAACATTTTTATCATTCATATTGCATTCATTTGCATGTTCTGTGACTCATGCGATTGAGGGCACTAAGATGCCTAATTGAATACCACTGGACTTTTAAGCTTCAGAACAATCTATTAAAATCTTAATTGAATACACCCCTTTAATTTCTTTTAAGTAAAATTTATTCTTAATCATTTAGCAGTCACCAAAAACAGAAACTATTCCTAATCATTAAGCTTGAGTAACCTCATGTAAAATTTTCATCATCTTTCTAAAACTAAGAGTCATAATATATGTGATCTGATGTCTCATCAAAGTACTTTACTAGCATGATCTCTTGATCTCTCATTCTTTTCTCCGATTGATTGCCAACATAGATGCTTGATTATTTTCAGGGGCCTCTTAAGGGTATTAATCCTTGACTAGAATATTCAATGTCTCATCCTCAGGTCAGTTCCTATTAATGAAGGGACCCCTTATAGAATAGACTTATTAATCAAGAAGACTTTTGATGGCACGAGTCAACTAGCAACTAGCAACTAGCTGTATAATTGCATTATTGATTAGAGATAGTACACAAAAGTGAAATGCATAATTGATTGAAGATAGCAATGCTATCCACTTTACAAAAAAGTTAAATGCATAATTGCATTATTCATTGGAGATAGAAATGCTATCCACGTATGCATAATTGCATTATTCATTAGAGATAGAAATGCTATCCACGTTACAAAAAAGTTAAATGCATAATTGCATTATTCATTGGAGATAGAAATGCTATCCACGTTACAAAAAAGTTAAATGCATGTTATCCATGTTACAAAAAAGCTAAATGCACCGGTTATGATAGAAATGCTATCCACGTTACAAAAAAGTTAAATGCATAATTGCATTATTCATTGGAGATAGAAATGCTATCCACGTTACAAAAAAGTTAAATGCACCAGTTATGCATGACAAACCTTATCTTTTGAAAAATCACCAGGAAAACGAGTGAACTAATTAAATTGAATCTTCAATTGAATAATATTGATATTGTTATTATTGTTGTTTGCAGAGACAAACATGGAACGAATAAAGCTAATAGAAAATTGAACAAAATATGTACAGAAAAGAAAATATGGACACAGCTAATCGGTATATGCGTTTCCGAAGACTACGAACTACAACATATTTGCTACTATAGAACCAGAATGTCCACAACTGTCAAGAGGGTGTTGAGTCTGGATTGATTTCAGAGAA
>NW_018925373.1:32072-57155 GCF_002207925.1 Prunus avium | reverse complement strand
TTAAGCTTTAATGTGAATTTGTAGTTTTTGTTCAAATGGAATTTGTAGTTTTCTTTTTAATTAATTGATGAATGTTTGATAATCTATTTCATGGGTTCAATCATGTTTTTTTCCATTGTGTAGTAAAAACTTTCATGCTTTTAAAAGAGAAGAGAATTACTAAAGATTAATAGAATTTTGATGAAGATTATTTTTTGATAGTTTGTTGCCAATGGTACAAGTTATGCTTAGAATACTTCTAAAGGAAATTAAAAAGAGCTTTAATTATTTTGAACAACTACAATGGAAAATATTTTGTGGATCAAATTATTAAGAGTTGCATGCTTATGTTAAAAGTGGAAACCCAATGCCTTAGTGTTTTAATCAATTGAATTTTCTCTAAATCAAATCTTGCATAAATCAACTTTTCAAACACACTTGTTCTTTTTTATCTCTGTTATTTTCTTTGCACTGCTCTATGTGGATACGACACTCGGACTTCCGAGGTACACTGCTATACGACACCTCCCTTGGGTTTTGCAAAGTGGTGCGAACAGTCTTGTCACCATATCCAACCCATATCCATTTCCATGTATCCCAGTGTCCATAACCACTGTTTCCAAGTATCATCATCCAAGGGGGAGGTACGTATGATGGTGGAGTTCGTAGCCCTTACATAAATATTATAGAAATAATATTCCCTTCCTTAGTTCAATTTTCCCAAAAATACCTATTCATAGTATACCTAATAAATTCTCAAGCATATTCTATATCCAGGGAGTACCTAAGGTAGTGCTAATAGCACTCAAATCGACATTCTAACCCCTGTCTTTCTAGCATCTCACATCAACAACCCAAGTACCCCACACATAATCAACATAGATAGCATTTCCTCAAATATTATATATATGACAAGAAACTCGAAATATTAACAATAATATGATTACTCACAAATTAACAATCTACTTATAAATATAAATATAAATCTCACAACAAACCATTAAAACAATATGCATAAACTTCCCATCGCAAAACCATAAAAATAATCTCATAGACCCACAAACTCAACATCAATCAAATGACGGTCCAGACTCGTCCAAAAAGGGGTCGTCCTAGTACTTTTCGAAGAGTAAACTACCTCGAAAGATTTACGGTCAACCGAGGGTCAAACCTTCCAAATTCGGTCATCCGGGCCTGCTGAGCCCACGACCTCCGTTTTACGATCTGGAAGTTCCTAAGTGTTCCACACAGTCTAGGATACGTGTCCTTCAATTTTGGTCTGAAACGGACGGTCGGATTGCTCAAGATCGTACGATCAGACGGTTATTGAAAAACACAAAATTTAAGTTATTGAATCGGAACATCCGGGACTCCGATTCACAATCCGTCGAATCCTACACAATCCTAGAAATGCCTAGATACACATATATTAAATTGGAAGCGATCCAACGGTTCTAACATATCGAACCCGGAAATCACACAATATGTAAAATCCGTTCGGGGTTCAAACGTTATCCGAATTGAGATCCGTAAAATCCTATGTGCTTGTGACAACCAGGGGATCGCATTGGGATAAAATGCCCCTCTGATACAGTGCCCACGCGCCGCCACACTCGCTGGCAGCACGTGGGTGTCCAAAGGGATATCGCATCGCCGGAAAATCTCAGAATCACAGCTCCAAACTCCTACCCTAGGTAATACACCTAATTTGGAGTCACTTTTGTTCTTGGGCTATGGCCAAAAAGTGGCCGGAAGTGGCCGGAAATTCAACCCGAAGTCCGGCCAAACTTAAATTCGAAAATCGAACTTCCTACGCTCAAAGGTTATGCAATCCTACCCAACAAGCAGCTAGATCAGGAAACATAGGTGGAAATCCATACCTTACACGTCCAATTTGGTGGAGAAATGAGGGAGAACGAGCAGCTGGAAGTTCTGTCAAAAACCAGCGCGTTTTTTGCAGTTTTCCGGCGAGATTGCGGCGTCTCCAAGGGCGGGGCCGGCTGGGAAAGGAAGAGGGAGTGGCGGGGGTGCGGTTCGGTCTGGTCCCGTGGCCGGTGGCTGCCGGAGATGGCGGCTGCGAGGGTGAGTGGCGGATGGAAAATTCTGAAGGGGAGGGGATTCGCACGGAAGGGAGAGAGAGAAATGAGGGGTTTTCTGACTTTTTTAATAAAATTTGAACTTCAACTTATTTACGATTGTGCCACTAGTGATGTTTTGCTCGTAACTTTCTCGTTACAACTCCGATTCAAGACTACCACACGTCTACGGACTCGTCTCAGTACGACCTACCTAAAGGTACCAGCCATTGCCTCGAAATCCTCCCAGATTAAAAATGACCAAATTACCCCTACTCTGAAGGCAAAATTGGAAATTCATAATTCTTGAAATTAATTAATTTATTATTCATTTTATTTTGGTTCGGGATGTTACAGTATCGCGGAAGATCATTGAGGTCAATTGTAATTGACTGAATCGATATTTCAATTGAGGACACTCCTTGTATCTGAAACGGTTCTTATATAACATTTGTATCTCGAAGTGTTTCCGCATCATTTTCCATTGAAGACTCTAAACGTTGGTCAACAACGTTGTCGACGTCGTTGTCAATTGGGTCTAGTTCTGGTACTGCAACATCATATCACAGAAGATCACCGAGGTCAATTGTAATTGACTGAATCGGTATTTCAATTGAGGACACTCCTTGTATCTGAAACGGTTCTTGTATAACATTTGTATCTCGAAGTGTTTCCGCATCATTTTCCATTGAAGATTCTAAATGTTGGTCAACAACGTTGTCGACGTCGTTGTCAGTTGGGTCTAGTTCTTGTACTGCAACATCGTATCGCGGAAGATCACCGAGGTCAATTGTAATTGACTGAATCGGTATTTCAATTGAGAACACTCATTATATCTAAAACGGTTCTTGTATAACATTTGTATCTCGAAGTATTTCTGCATCATTTTCCATTGAAGACTCTAAACATTGGTCAACAACGTTGTCGACGTCGTTGTCAGTTGGGTCTATGTCTGGTATAGCATACACGTTCCTCTGATCCATCTTCTGAACAACTTTCCAACCGCTCCTGGCTTTAGGGTCATCTAGATACACAATCTGTGTTGCCATGTTTGCCAAAATGTAAGGGTCGTCATCATACCAAGTTCTGTTAATGCTCACCAATAGTAAGCCATGGTCGGTTTTAACACTTCCCTACCTATTTGGGTTTGTATCAAACAATCGACACGTAAACATGATCACTTGGTACGGTCTTTGTAAAGCAATGGCACGACAGTTGTGAGTTTTCCATAGAAATCTATGTTTGTACTTTCGCCTCCACTTGGGACATGGACACTACTATTTTGAGTACACAACTTGTCATCTCATGCAGTCCCCAAAAACTTGACGTCATTAACATGGCAACCCGAGAACAATTCAACGTCAATCGGGCCGAATGCCAAGTTATATAACTCTTCACTATAAGTGGGGGAATTCGATGATTTCAACTTATTCACCTAATATTATACAAAAACATTCACATGTTAGTTTAAGAAAATTAAATACTACAATATATATGTCAAATACAAAACACTTATAACTTACATATTCCAAAAACCATTGTGGAAACAATTCACGGTGCTTCTTGGAATGGATGTTCTTGCCTCATCATCTCTTCATGCTCATCTAAGTATGCCATTATCTCATCACAATTGTTCAGTACGAACCAATGGGCTACCTCCATGTCATTTCTGGAAAACGACTCTCCTCGTACAGGATCTCCAAAGGGTCGTGCGCCTTGGGCAAAAATAGAAAGCTTCTCATTTCTCACACCTCCGTCATTATTGCGCTAAGGATGATTGAAAGCCGTGTCCACATCTTTTAAATACATTCCACAGAAAGTAAGCAACTCGTATTGAACCCAAGCCTCTATAATTGATCCTTCGGGCTTCGCCCTATTACGTACGCTTTTTTTTAGCTCTCCAAGAAGCCTGCCACAATAAAACGATACAATACAAATTAGCAAGCATGGGATAATGATGCATACATAAATGATGAGGATTATATATCTTTCGATTGGATACATCCAGCGATAGTTGACAGGACCAGCAAGCAATGCCTCTTCTGGCAAGTGAACCATCACGTGGATCATACTTGTAAAGAAAGCTGGAGGAAATATCATCTCAAACTTGCATAGGACTTGGACAATGTCATGGCGCAACTACTTAATGTCTGTCTTTTGCAACGTTTTTGCTGTTAGTTGGGAAAAAAATCTAGACAACAACATGATTGGCTTCACTACATCCTCCGGCAATAGGTGTTGAATACCCATAGGAAGTAGGCGTTGCATAAACACATGGAAGTCATGGTTCTTTAGTCCAACAAATTTACCCCCATCAACATTCATGCAACGCAGATATTTTGAAAAAGGCAATTTCCAGTAAAGCATTCCACAATTCACTGGACCAGTTGGGCATTGGCGACATCTATGCACCAACGTGAGGGGGAGTGTTGGCGTGACTTATGGACCATTGACTTTCTTTCCTTACACGCCAATGATTCTCATTATAATTATATTTGATTTACTTTAATTCATGATTTCTTATTGTAAATAGAAATAGGAATTTATTATTTACTTGCCCATTAAAGTTTCGTTGTATTATAAATATGACCTCCTGCAAGGAGAAGAATACACAGAAAATTCCCACAAACAAATATTCTCTCATAGTTATCATATTTTAGCATCTGCAACCTTCCTCCTAGAAAAAATGCCTCCGAGCATGACTTTGAGGACATATTCAAATGAAGCTAATGAAACTCACAATCTGCTGATTGAAAAAAAAAATATTGTGATATCTTGGGCATGTCCATACGATTGATGATTAAACACATCCAATGGCAATATTGGGCTGAATGTTATGAGAGGCATGCTACAATTGCCTAAGGAAGACATGTTCGTTCGCCCAATGGAGGCACAGAAGCAACCAGTTAGCTTTGATCAAGAATGGGTGCCAGATTATGACTAAAGATGAGAGAACATTCTCTTTGGTTTTAATTTCAATTATCAACAACATCCTTGAGAAGTGTTTAAAGACTTCATCTCTCATCCCATATTGTTCACCCGTTTTGATTTGGTTCCTGTGATGGTAAGGTAAAATTCCCCATTAACTTGAAAATCATTTGTGGTCAACAAGTCAACTTTCTTTGCTGTGCGAGCATGCCACTGTTAGCAGTAAAAAAAACCCTTACAGACTTATGAAAAATGAAATAACTTGCACCCCAAGTTACTGACTTCAAACAAGTGATTGTGAATTTAGGTGAGGAATATCTTCCAAGTAAGTTCTTTTCTTGCCTCAGACAGGTGAGGACTTCACAATTTATCATAGTAACAAGAACTGGTAGTTTTGGCCAAAATACAAGCTGGAAGATAAATCAAACTGTATGAAATAAAAATTACCTATTGCACGGTATTAAAACAAAAGAAAAGTTGCCAAGTCTGGAAGAACAGAACATTGGACTTTGACTTTTGCTTGGTTTGGTGAATCGGGCTGGACTGGATATATCTATACTGGAATTGCACGTCAGTATTTTCAACTGATGGGGTTCAGCTAGAAATCGATACCAATGTCGAGATTGGCAGAGCTTTAATCTGTTCTGGCCATGGAGAGGCTTTCTGGATGGGTAGAATTGATATTTCTTCGGTCTGGATTGGACTGTAAATGGCTGGATTGACGATTGCTGATCTGGAGCTGCACCATAGTATCTGTTCTGCTTGATTATGAATCAACCAAGAGCTATTCTGGCGATTTTGAGAGCTCGAAGCGTCCCTGGAAATTTGTTGAGGTTTTCATATTGTGAACAACCCGAATTCTGTTTGATTTGGCCTATGCTGAACCAAATTTGTAACAAGAGAAGTCTTGTTTCCTTTGTGAATTGTTTCTTTGAATTGAAATGACCTAAGTTCTGGCTATTTTGCTTGAGGGTTGGATGAATTTTCAAACTGAATGGCTTGATTGCTTCAGAGTCTAAAGGCTTTTGAGATTTGAATGACTTTGTTCTTTCGAATTTGTCAATATAATTTGAGAGTTTTTGTCTTGATTGATTTTTTGGCTGTCTTTGAATCTGTTCACAAAAAGGGGGAGTTATTATTCTGGCAAAGAAGAACCATCAACACTATGATGGTCTTTTCCTTACTTTTCTGGCGAACAACTCTCCTGTCTCCTGTTTTATTTCTTGAAAAAGACATCATTTTCCAATGTAGAGCCCTCTATGGGTATAGAAGGGCAACTTGGCCGTCCTTTCCTTCTGGCATTTATGAATGGTTTATGGAGAGTATTCTTCGGGTTAATTTGTTTCTATTAACTCCCCATCACCTCCTCGGTTGAAAATTTTGACTTTCAATGTCTCATGGGCCTCTTCTTTTGGGAAAAAGATTTTCCAAAATATCTGCCTTGATTTGACTTGAGATCAACGGTGAAGATCAAATTCTTTGGGCTTTTGGAGTTCTTTGAAATTGGGCTTATATTTCTTGATTAACAACTAGTTAATCTGGATTAAATCACCCTTTTAATCGCAATTAAACCTTAATTTGTGATTTTTATTTCTGCTAATCGGTCTGCAAAGGCCTAGGCCTCTAAAACCATATGGGCTGATACCTGTCCTTTAAATCAAAGCCCAAAACTCCGTTTTCTGATATGAGCCAATTTTAATTGGATTGGCGTGTGGAATTTAGGCCCAAACAAATATATTGAACTAGCACCTAAATTAATGAACCACATTAAGTATTCCAAATACAAGAAATTTATTAAAAGCCAAACTATTCCAATTTGTGTATATATATAATGCTAAAATTACACAGCCCCCAACAAAGAAGTGAAAGCAACGAGGCCTGGAACGCTCCCAGGGACAAAATCATGGCAAAAGGAGGCAGGCGTGTTGGTATTGGCAAATTTGGCGAAGTACTACAACTGGGCAGTTTTATTTTAACTGTCTAATAACATTCCTATGACTATGGATCAAAGGAAAACCACCCCACGGTCCCCACCCCACCCTCCTCTCTCTCTCTCTCTCTCTCTCTAATGATGAAGATGAGCCACGGAACATCAGATGATGCTTTTGAGAGGAAAAAGATCTGGGACAATCCAAATAATTTAAAAAAACTATATTTTTCATATCCATACACAAAAAAACAATCGCCATATTGGCACAACCCTAGCTCAGTCCGAACTCGAAAATTTAGGGTTGGGTCAGCCTAGCCCAGCTCAATAATGAACCCTATCTGTTATAAGATGGGTCTCCAAATGAACCTGAACAACAACACAAGGAGATGACAACAAGAAGACCTACTCGTCCCTCTACAAATGATGCTGAAATTACGAAGCCCCTACAAAGAACTACTGAAAATACTAATGCAAGCATGGAAACCCCCATTGGGGTTGGGAAGGTTGGCAACAATTACTTCAACGGGAGGTTCATATTTCTTCTTGTTCCTGTTGCATTTGTTCTGTTATTGGGATTGGCATACTACCCAAGAAGTACTACAACTCGAAGGTATCTTCTTGTACTTCTTAGCAAATTTAAAAAACTCAGCATGCTATTATATATATATACACACACACACACATATATATATACATCTCTGTGTGTGTGAAAATAAATTGAGCCAAACTGAATATTAAGGTTCTCAAACTCAGATCCGAGAAATATTGTTTCATCTCAAGCTCGAATCAATGGTTTTAGAGCTATGTTCAAGCTCTGCTTAGATGATCTTTTCCAAATTTGAGCATGGCTTGGCTCATTTCGTTTGTTGAACGAACTCGATTGTATGTGTTTGGCTTGGCTTGGTTCATTTTTATAATTAGTAAAACTTGGCCTAAGTTTAGTAATCTGAAAAACTTGGTCTTTGCTTTTCTTCTTCGTTTCTTTGACGTAGGGACTCGGAATTGAAATATACAT
This sequence comes from Prunus avium, assembly GCF_002207925.1. Next base: position 49,228 of record NW_018925373.1, on the reverse strand, counting down.
CATACTCTTCTCTGCTCTTTGCAATAACCATACTATTAGATTACATATATATATATAGGCAAGACATACGAAAACGAGGGAAAAAGAAAAAACTATCTATTTTTTAAGGTAGCCCTAAACCATAAGAAAACCATAGCTTTTTTTCTTTTTGGAATGGGCTAGCTGTATCTGGCGTCTGCCTAGCAGGCTAACTGATGTTCTTTTATAATGGCTCAAGCTCAACTATGAATATATCTACGTACTGCTTTTCTCGACCATTCTCATGGGAGACCAAAATATGTGTTCTACTTATATGCAATCAATATCATTTACAAAGCTTTTGATTGCGTTGACGTGTATTCTCGTTTTTGTTTTGATTTTTAGTTTTCTGGTATGTTATTTTTTAGGGAGTGCTATGTTTGGTGGTTAAACAAAACAAAAACTAGATACTTGGTAATGGTGCTTGGAGTCGCTGAGTTGTCTCCTCCCTCTGCTTTCTCGTGCCATCTCTGCTAGTTTTTGGTTTGAAGTAATAATCTTTTTTTAATGCGAAGTTCAGATTTTGTAATATAACTTTTTTTTTTTTTGTTTTGAGAAAAGAGCGGTAGTATCTATTAACATATTATCTGATATCATCGTATATATATATATCATATCTCTGCTATCTTTCAATTTCATTTTTGTTTCATAGCTGACTAGTATTTCTACTTTCATTTTTATTCTATATCTAAATAGCTGTTTTTTTTTTAATTAATTTTTTTGGGCTTATTTTTCAGTGAAATATCTAGATTGACAATTTTGATTACCTATGGTGGGAGGTGGGTTGACTCAAGGTACGAAAATTTCAAAGCTAAAGGAGTACTCGTTTCCAATACAATTACATTGAAGGAGCTTCAGAAGCAAGTATATGACATTGTCAATGTGGACTCAAATGACTATGAGATAACTATAACAGTTATGTATGAAGCAATGGAAGGACCATGGCCTGCAGAGATATCCAATAATGATGACTTGGAAGCTTTTATTTTTGAAAGTATTTCTATTTCAAGGCCTTACAAGATTCCATTGTGCATTACATTGGAGGAGATCGGCCTTGAGGTGTCTCCACGGGCTCCTTGATTATTCCCAGTTGAAACGTTCATAGGCTTGGCATCCAATGAACGTTCAATAACCTAAATTATCTCCTCTTCAGGTTAAGTGGCCGAGTCTGGGGTGTAGTGCTTCTCTCAACAACTCTTATGTTGTCCAAAGACTATGGTTATTCTCATAGGCGGTTTTCTTTGAAAGTTTTGGGAAGCGTTGGTGTGCTCCCTCAAAATTTTATTCGCTTTTTTTTTATTGTACTTTGTTCGTTGTGTTTTTCTTATTCCGCTGTTTTTGACTCTTTGCAAGTTGATTATCCCTACGCCGTACGAAGAACTATGATTGTCATCATAGGAGGTTTTCTTTGACAAGTTATGGGAGTTGGTGTGTTCTTATGGGTCCCTCTTTGTTGCCTTCTCTATGTTTTCTTGGTGTGTTTCTTGTGTCTCTCACCCTTGGTGTACCGAACAACTCTTGTATTGGAGAAAGGACTATGATTGTTCTCATAGAAGGCTTTCTGTGACAGTTTGGGATATGTTGGTGTGCTCTCATGTGGGGGTCTCCTATGTTGGTCTTCTAGTAGTATGGTTGTTTTGTTTTGGTTATTTGTAATGGTTTGGTGGTTCTCGATTGGACTCTCCTATTAGTCCATAGCATATGTGGAACTCTTTCCTATCCTGGGGTTTTTCCCACTTGGTCTTTTGTGGAAGGTTTTAACGAGTCCATTGTTTTCATGTTGTCATACGTATGAACCTATTGGACTATGAATGAAATCTCTTTTACTCTAAAAAAAAAGTAAGCAAACAACAACCTCCATTAGTTGACTTCAAAAAAGAATTGTGAGATCCTGGATATTTTGACGTGTTTAAACAATAGTTTATAATTATAAGAGAATTTAATGAAAATTTTGGGAGTTTATTTCGATTATTTAATTTGATTTGTGATTTATTAGAAGTGAACAAGATAATATTTAAATTTCTCTTGAGGTCAAATGGTGATTTGTATTTCATAAGCTGAAACCAGTGGCGGACCTAAGAATTTTTCAGGGAAGGGGCAATTTTTAAAACGCTAAAAGCTCAACAACAAAAAAACACCAAAAAGATAGACAACCAAATACCTTAAAATTTCCTATCAAAAAAAAAATATACCTTAGAATTGGCCCGGTTGACCAAATTTGAAAGGTTTGAACCCTCAGTTGACCGTAAGTCTTTCGAGATAGTTGCTCTTCGAAAGATACTAGAACGACCCGTTTGGATGAGTCTTGACCGTCTTTTGATTTATGTTGATTATGTGGGTCTAAGAGATTATTTTTATGGTTATGTGATCGAAATCTTATGCTTTTGAATTTGATATCACAAAAACAATAACAATATTTTATACAAACTTGGTTTCTTTTTATTTATTTTAAATAATGCAATTTTATACATACTTGATCGATATTAACATTGCAGACTTGATAGATAATTAATATTGCAGCCCTACAAATTTATGCAAGGACAATCCTTATTTAAGGCCCAATTTGTTTTTCATCCAATGACCCAATTGATTTATCATATACTAAATAGCATGTAGGAATTGCAGTCGCACTCACGTGTTTATTCCTCTTTGTTTTTTTGGGGGCCTTGTACAACATGACGTCGTTTTGCTCAGAACTTAAAAAACAAAAGGACAGCAGCTGTGATGCGCACGCAGCAAAAGAAAGGAGCCCAGCAAGTTTGCTTAAGCTTTTTTTCAAACACTTGGAGTGCAGCAGCAGCCAGAGCAGAGGTGCAACTCCAGCAGCTTTATTGGAGATTTCCGGCGACTGGAGGTGCAGGTGCACCTCCTTGCGCCTGCACAGGTCCGCCAGTGGCTGAAACTATGTTTGATTACGATTCTATAGTATTTTTATGAGGTTGAATGAATCTTTAATGACTATTCAAAGTCCACTTAGTGTGTGAAATGTGGCACGCTGTGATTGGACTACTTGAAAACAATTATAAAAAAAAAAAGAGAAACGCTAGATAAGAATGACAGGATTTGCCCCAGATTCTCCCTCAAAAGCCATGAACGTTGTAATTTACCCAACGAACAAAACCTCTACCGTTTGCTGAGTAAACTTCCCCATTGATTGTGTAATTTACCTAACAAATGAGACTATTTACCTCATGAATGAGAGCTGTGTCATTCATAGTGTAAATGTCATTGTTCAATTGGTAAAGAGAGGTTCCATGGCTCATTTACTCCATGAATGCCTTAATTTAGGGAACGAAAGAATCCTCTACCGTTCGATGAGTAAACTTCCTCGTTTGTTGGGTAGTGTTCAGGCCCAAAATGTCCAAAGATATTTGAAGCCCAATATAACATATAATGTTGGTCATGCGTTAATCCAAGCTGTATTTTGGAAATTAATTCATTAAATAAATATAGAAAATAATGTATATGTCATGCCAAGCCAATAATACATTTTCTTATGCTAAACCACCCGACAAACTTAAGTGGGCCCAAGCCACATACATGTCTGGGGCTTGCTGAGCGGGTTGTGGTGTAGATGGTTACAAGGATCCATGAGGCCCATCAAAGGTTCAAAAGAATGGAGATTTTGGGCAGCTTGGGAGTCCCACAACCCAAGCCCATTTTCTTGAGCCGTTGAATGGGTAAGCATAGAGAACTCCTTCTGCCAAACCTTCCAGCCTTTATTACCCAACCTCCAATTTCCTACGCACTAAACCCTTCCAGCACTAAAACCACTTACTGTGCTACCAGCGTGCGCTTATTTGTCACGACCCCACTCCCCTAGCACGATATTGTCCGCTTTGGGCCCCCCTCTCTGCCCTCACGGTTTTGTTTCTGGGAACTCACGAGCAACTTCCCAGTGGGTCACCCATCCTGGGATTGCTCTAGCCCCCAACTCACTTAACTTCGGAGTTCCTAAGAATCCGAAGCCAATGAGCTCCCAAAAGGCCTCGTGCTAGGAAGAGAAGTGCCCACACATTTAAGCACTTCACCTTTCCCTCCCCGAGCGATGTGGGATTGCTCATCGTTTTTGTTTCCCCAAGACACGAGTCTTACATTATTACCCAACCCCGAAGCACCAAAACCACGGCCATAGATACTCCAGCACCTACAACTCAACCCCAACTTCTCAGCACTAAAAACACAGTCAAACGTTATAAATCATTTTATTGTGTCCATTAATAGTACTAATATAACATCGGCTGACAGTCACTTTTGGTAATTGTAGCTTGGCATTTCAACCACTTTTGACTTTGTAGTTTTAATTTTGTCAATTTTGACGTGTAGTTTTGTATTTGTAGCAATTCAAGGACAAGTTAGTATTTCTGTCAATTTCCTTGAAGGTGCAAGTGGTAATTTTCTCAACCCAAAACTCTTGAGCGTAAAAGCTCATTTGAAACTCTCCCCATTTCATATTAGGGCTTGAAATTGGCCATTTGGATTTAGGGTTTTTCAAAAATTAGGACTAGTGGTTGAATTTTGAGCACTAATATAATAAAATGGGGAGAGTTTCAGGCAAGCTTTTATGTTCAAGGGTTTTGGGTTGATGAAATTGCACCTTGCTCCGTCGAAGAAATTAATAACTTGTCCTTGAATTGCTACAAATAGGAAACCACAATGGCAAAATTGTCGGAATTAAAACTACATGGTCAAAAGTGGTTGAAGTGCCAAACTATAGGGACCAAAAGTGACTTTTAGCCTATAACATTTATATCTAATATCATCGTATACATATCATATCTCTACTCGCTTTTAATTTGTTTCATAGCTGACTAATATTTCTACTTTCATTTTTATTCCATAGCTAAATTGCTGCTATTTTTTTATTAATTTTTTTGGGCTTATTTTTAAGTGAAATGTCTAGATTGACAATTTTGATTAACTACGGTGGGAGTTGGGTTGACTCAAGGTACGAAAATTTTAAAGATAAAGGAGTACTCGTTTCCAATACAATTACATTGAAGGAGCTTCAGCAATACAATTACATTGAAGGAGCTTCAGAAGCAAGCATATGACATTGTCAATGTGGACCCAAAGGACTCTGAGATAACTATAATAGCTATGTATGAAGCAATGAAAGGAGAATGGCCTGTAGAGAGAGCCGATGATGATGACATGAGGGATTTTATTTTTGAAAGTCTTTTAAGGCCTTACAATAAGATTCAATTATGCATTACATTATTATCTCCTCTTTAGGTTAAGTGGTCGAGTTTGTGGTGTAGTGCTTTTCTCAACAACTCTTGTGTTGTCCAAAGACTATGATTGTTCTCATAGGCGGTTTTCTTTGAAAGTTTTGGAAGCGTTAGTGTGCTCTCTCAGAATTTTCTACGCTTTTATTGTACTTTGTTCGTTATGTTTTTCTTATTCCGTTGTTTTTGACTCTTTGAAAGCTGATTAATCCCTATGTCATACGAAGAACTATGATTGTCATCATAGGAGGTTTTCTTTGACAAGTTATGAGAGTTAGTGAAGGAAATATGCATCTAATGCTTAGGAAATAAACTTTAGCCACAACCTATACAACAAAAACATTCTAAATGGCAGATTCATTTTGTTTGTACTAGTTGAGCTAAACCTTTTCATTTTAAACCAAGTATCTTAGCCTAGTCTTTTTGAACAAAAATAGAAAAAAGAAAAAGGGAATAGATCTTTACCCTTGATGACCTTTTCTTGATTTCTCAAGAATGAACACCTTTGTTGGAAAGACCTTTTCTTTCTCTTGATTTTGACTCGTTCACCTTAAGGCTCCAAGATTGGAGTCCTCTACCTCACCACACCAAATGCTCCTAGAGATGAAGATAAGGCAATCAAGAAGTATGGATGCTAGTCTACTTCTTGATTGGACCAATTTTTGGTTGATGGAAGATGAGATACAAAGATGATCACTCATCAACCAAAGTAGGAAACCAAAAAACCCTAGCTAGGTTTTCTCCAACACTTAGCTTATATAGGACAACACAAAAGGCAATTGGGTGGGTATTTGGGGCTCCATTTGATCCATGGGTCATGTCATCTTATGCCACTTATCCCTTGAGCCTAAAAGTCTTTTGGGCTATTTTGTCACTTTCCTTTTAAATCATATTTCTATATGTCAATATTAATTCCATAATTAATCTTTTAATTATAATTATAGTCTTACTTAATTGACACGGTCGAACTATTTGACTTTGGTCAATTGCTCCGGTCAACATGTTGACTTTTGACCATTGACTTTGACATTTGATTATCAACTATTGACTTGTGTCTCCTCATTTGTACCTCTAATCACAATCTTTAGGTGTGCAGATCCGTAGGTTCCCTTTAGCAAGGTAGTGGGTTGACTCAACTCAGAAATGATATACGAATTAAATTCCACAATTTAATTCTTCCTATTAATAAAGGTTAATTGAAACCTTTTAGGACATCCACAAACCATAGTTGTCGCCTAGTAGCAAGTCATGGTTATCTGAGCTAAATGAGACGTTGTGAAAGAACCTATTCAAATTGGAATGATCGTTCAATTGAAACATTCTCTTATGTCAATACTCCTTATTCACATTATTAGATCATGGAATCCGATTCTCAATATCCTAATGTGATCATTCCTTTTATACGATTATCCTGGTAAGATTTGAAGACTTCTTCTTTCAAGTCTTATCCACTACTCTGCGCAGAGATTTGACCAATCATATCTTGAAGTATTCTCTCTCCTGTACTGAGAGTAGAGATTCCTTGTTGTACATTCATTTGCTTCCATGACTCTATTGAGAATCTTGATGAGCACCTTTAAGCTATGCCTAATTCAGCATGACCGTATAGTGCCCTCAAAGATTAATAATATAGCCACAAAATATCTATGATGCCTCAGGTCTAAGGATTAGTTTGCACCATTGCAATTTATGAGTTCCAGCTTGACATGTGAGTAAAGACTTCCATACTGTAACTCATGTGTTGGATCGCGGTTAGTGTACTTGTTCTTCTACAAGCACCCACACACATATCGATGTGTCTCCACACTTAATGACTTGATACTTTGCCATTCCCTACATATAGAGACGATATTGTGTGTACTGGTCTTTGCGGAATATTGACGCCCAATCAATATTCCTATGACCAGGAACATATTCAGGATTTAGGGATGATGAGAAGTCTCCATGTATGTAATCTCATTACATAGCTCTCATATCCACTTATGTATTCCTTGGACTATGGTTGTTCTACATATTGAAAGATAATATAGGATGATTTAATGTATAAAACAACATTTCTTGCCCATTAATAACATAATATGTCTTTTATCAAATATGACCTTAACTCTAACTATTACATAATTAGTTGGGTTTAAGGACATATTTCTAATAGATTCGCCCCGGATTCTCCCTCAAAAGCCATGAACGTTGTAATTTACCCAACAAACAAAACCTCTACCGTTTGCTGAGGAAACTTCCCCATTGATTGTGTAATTTACCTAACAAACTAGACTATTTACCACATGAATGAGAGTTGTGTCATTTGTGGTGTAAAAGTCATCATTTCATTGGTAAAGAGAGGTTTCATGGCTCATTTACTCCACGAATGCTTTAATTTACGCAACGAACGAATCCTCTACCGTTCGATGAGTAAACTTCCTAGTTCTTTAGGTAAAAATCAACCAAGAATCTGATCCAGACTTAAGAAGATGACTAGTCAACACGAACGTAGATGCAAATTTTAAAACCTATTTTCAAAATCTCACAATGTAAAACCTTAGAGAATGTTGAGTGAAAAAATTTCTCTACAAAATTCTCAATGGGTGAAGTAGATTTTGAAAATAAAAGCATATTTCAAAAGATATTTGAACACTCAAACATCACCCAACTGCAAATTCTGAGAAGAAGAAGACCACTTTCTCTCTAAAAAATACTGACCTCACTAGCAGAGAGAAAAAATGCATAGGCAAAAATCAAGCTCCCTAAAAAAACTCTCTTCCTTACTGAGGAAAGTGACGGTTACCAAATGTTGTAGCCTCCTTTTTACCAAAACAAGCAGAGAGAAAAAATGACGGTTACCAAATTCTAAGAAGAAGACCACTTTCTCTCTAAAAAATACCGACCTCACTAGCAGAGAGAAAAAATGCAGAGGCAAAAATCAAGCTCCCTAAAAAAACTCTCTTCCTTACTGAGGAAAGTGACGGTTACCAAATGTTGCAGCCTCCTTTTTACCAAAACAAGTCTGCCCTAAAACTCCCCCAGCTAGCAACTAATCATTGGATTTATAATAAGACAAAAATCATTTGGACATGAAGACTACAGCTGACAAAAATAAATGAGATGGTAGTTTTCATATGACTAGTCATGCATGTTGAATACTCATATCATAATGCAGATTAATTACCTTGAGAGTTTCATTGCAAGTTGCCACATTTGAACACAGCCACAAAGCCATCTTGATACTAGAATAACCTAGTCTAAATATAATGAGCTTGACTGATTACATATCAGATTACAAGTTTGTCAAGAAAAGCTAAAAACATTAACTAAAAAAACCTAACACATGTTATCAACCTTTACGTACGCCATATCCTCACATTGCATGTTCTCGCAAAGCAACTCATCTAGTTGTGTTGTATTGTTTTCCACATCATATTCAGAGACCTCAAGCTCTTCTTTTCCCAAGTAATTTTCTGAATCGCGATATTGATTGTTATCTTCTAAGTTAGCTCGAGTACCCAAGTTGAGGTCCACTGACATTGGTAATTGTCTGAAGTCAATTGTAGCTTTGCCTAGTTTACGCTTCAACGTAATGCACAATGGAATCTTATAAGACCTTAAAAGACTTTCAGTAATAAAAGTTCTCACGTCATCATCATTGACTATATCTACGGGCCAAGCATTTTTCGTTGAATCATATATAACTTTCATAGTTATCTCATACTGATTTGGGTCCAGATTTGCAATGTCATACACTTTATTCCGAAGTTTCTCTAATGTAATTTTCTCTGAAACAAGTACTCCTTTAGTTTTGCCATTTTTGTACGTTGAATGAACCCACCTCCCTCCATAGCTAATTAAAATTGTCAATCTAGACATGGTACTGAAAAGTAAGCCCAAAAAAAAATTGTTAATACAAAATAACAGACACATTGAATAACAATATTCTCACAAGTGTCAATAAAAAATAAAAGTGAAAAAGCTACTTAACTATGGAACAAAAATGAAATTAGACAAGCTACTTAGCTATGGAGCAAAAATGAAAACAAAACGATAGCTACGACAATATCAAATATAAATTTCATATTAATACTATTTAATAAGTTAGGATGTAAATATCAAATATATATATATATAGGTATATATTTATTTACTTATTTATTAAACAACCAAACAAAACTAACGAAGATTCATGACAGCGACGTCCAGCATAAGGTCCAGAACATTGCACACATACTAAAAACTAAAGAGCAAAACAAAAACTAAGAAGGACATAATTTCAATTTCTCCCATTGTCAGTGCTTGAATTTCAATGAAAGGCTATATGCTAAGATTCAACTATCTATAAATCAAGGAGGCAACACCAGATCCTTGATCTCTAGCTAACATAAATATTATTATTCTCCAATACAGTATGTAGAAAAAATATGAAATTTTTTTTTTTTTAAGAATGTCCAAATTCGATTGATGATTTTATACAAAACTCATTTTCATTGATTTTTCATCTAAAGACTGATGATTTTATGCAAAAAAAAAATCTCCAAATGACAAAGTTGGCCTTTGAGATTAGATTGCATATACTTCAAGAAACCTCAGGGGGTGTTAGTGGGTGTTAGTGTAAATAACTCTTTTGCTTATAAAGCCTAAGAAAAAGTTTGATTTTATTTTTCCCTAAAACAATTATAATTTAATAAATGGACTTTAAATAGTCCAGCTCGTTGGGCTTTGGGTTGGCATGGCGTACGGGCCTCAGGCCGGCCCTATCCATTGGGCTGAATTACCCCATCTCGACCCATCCAAAGATACGGGCCATGCCACATTGGCCCTTACTTAATTGGGCGGGACTCATCCCGTGCTCGGACCGATCTGGTCCGTTTGACACCTGTACCTGCTAGGCAAATGCCATATACAACCCATTCCAAAAACACAAAAAGCTATCCCCATCCAAAGTCAAGGAAGCAGCAAAGGATCACCGAACTAAACAAGGGGGTAGGGCAAAGTAGTCTGCTATGCTTATGTGTTTAACCCTTCATATACGGTTTTCTTAGGATTTATGGTTTTCTAATTTTCTCTCGTTTTCGTATGATTTGCAACATGAAATCTAATAATATGGTTATTGTAGAGAGTAGAGAGTATGATGTGTATTCCTAGTTCCTACCATGTCAAAGAAACGAAGAAGCAACTAAAAAGAAAAAGAAACGACGAAAAAACTACAAGAAAGATGCAACATAACAAAGACGCAAGGAAATTGCAAAAAAGGAACTGCATTGACAAGATTTGAGTCTATTTACGTGCGTGTTTTGCTATATTTGAAAATTCTTATGAAAACTGACATTTATGAAACTAGGGAGGTAAATTTTGGCTATAATAAAAACTCGTTTTTCATATTAAAACCAAGTTTTACTAATTTAAAAAGTGAGCCAAGCCAAGCCAAACATAAAATCAAGCTCGTTTCATGAACAACACGAGCCGAGCTGAGCTCAAATTAGGAAAAGATCATCTGATCACAGCTTGAGATATATATATATATATATATAGCATACTGAGATTAAACTCGTTCCAAGTATAAGAAAGAAAAGAAAAGCTGCAAAAAGAACAAGAAGAAATAATACCTTTGAGTTGCAGTACTTTTTTCCCAATTTACCAATCCAAAAACAAGAACAAGAAGAAATATTAATACCCCCCAGTTGTAGTAGTTCTTGCGAATTTTGCCAATCCCAACACGCCCCCCTTTGGTTGAAAAAATTTTATTGTTAACAATGTTGATGGTTCCACCCCTCCTTGTTGTCATCAATATTGTTTGAATAACTTCGTTGTTGATGTCGAAAAACCCAACTTCACTGCCTTCACCTGTGAGAATTTCATTGCCAGAAATGTTCCAGGTCTCGTTGCTTTCATTATCAGTATTTTCACTTCTTGTTGCCATCTCCTTGTGCAGTTGTTGACGTTCATTTTGGAGACCTATCTTATTCTACATTGAGAAGATAAGTTCACATTAACTATAAAAGAAGTTAGTGCTTGCAATTTTCTTATGAGACAACAAAGAACCTTGATTAGAAAAAAAAGACAACAAAGAACAAACAAAGCAGCGGGAAAAGAAGAAGAAGAGAAAAGCAAAGCTAGCTTAGGGTGGTTCACTTTAATTGCTTGGTTAGGTGAAAGGACTCATATTATATAGTTTTTCCTTGACGCAGTGTGTAGAGTCGTTAATTTCCTCGTATCTTAAACCCCCAACCCACAAATAATATATATACAAACTCTCGATATACAAACCTTCTGCAACTTTGACCAAAAAAAAACTTCCCGCGACTTTATTGGCTGAGAGAGACGATAAATGTGGGACCAAAATAAACAGGTCCAACTAATTTGCAATTCGTCTGTTGATATATCCAACAAGTTGTAACCCCAAGTCAGAATCCACAGAAAAATATATCCAACAAGTTGATATAAGAGAAAAGAAAAGCAAAGCAAAACAAGCAATGCCCAGACAAGAACTTGAGAACAGAGTTGCAAAATAATATTATCACCGAGACAGGGACAGACCTACTTTTTGATAAACTTGCGCTATAGCTCAGGTGACTTTGTCTTTTTAAGCCTAAATTGATACACCTATCTCACCCAATGAATAACCCTGCACTACACTCTCATAATTTCCGTTCACCCTTTTTTCTCGCTTTTTCTTTTTGGTACAAAAGGGGCCAAATGCCAAACACAAAAAACCCCTGCTTCTTTGATTTTTTGGTCGAAAACAACCCCTCTAATTTCTTTTTTGGTAAAAAATAATCCCTTCACTTCACATACCCCTGCGTGTAGAAAATATAAAAGAACTATGTACTAGATGCATTTTGAGGGGTAAAACTCATTATGTCATCATGATTAATTAGGTGTAGTCTTTTGTTATCAATGAATTTCACTTCGTACTGTCAAGTTTAATAGCTATGTGCGTAAGGTAAATTTAGCCCACCCCAATTTGAAATCCTGGATCCGTCCCTGCACCGAGAGAATTGTTGAGATGAAGATAAAGAATTGTATTAATTTCTTTCTTTATGATAATCTCAATTTCCTTCTTTGTGACACATCTAAGGTTCAAATTCAATCTGTTACTGTTTTTTTGCTATGATGAGGAAGTTAGGGTTTGAAAACATGCCCATGAAACAACTAGTGGTCTCTATGGCTTGAACACTGACATTAATGTCTTCACCATACGTACGTGTCTAAGTCCCTTTCGTCTTCTTGTTAGGATTTCGGCTAAGCTATGTTTTTAGCTTTTCTTGACATACATGTAGATTTGATTTTAATTCTTTTATGTATCTAATCAAGCTCAAGAAGATTGGCTAGTCTATGTTTAGTGCTAATTAAGTTGACTGTTGTGGCTGAGACCAACTTCATAATGGCTCGACGCAATCAAAGCTCATTGAAGATAATACATTCATGATTAGATTGCATGCATTTTAGAGTTCTCATGTATGACTAGTGAAGTTTATGAATCTTATCTTTTTATGACTAGTCATCACTTGACTATCACGCGCTATTGCCAAATCTTTATTTTTCTCACGTGAGATTTAACCTTGTTAGTTTTAGGCTTTCGTCCTAACGATTTCTATCCTATTATGGCTCTAATGATTGGCCGCCAGGTGCATTGATTTTAGGTAAGACATTTTTAGTAAAAAGGGCTGCTGTAAGAGGCTGTCGTTGCTTCATAAGTTTGGAATTTTGAGAGTATAGTTTTTTCTCTGCATTTCATCTGTGTGAGGTCATGGCTTTAAAAATGAGATTTTAAACTTGGTTTTAAAATCTACTTATGTTTTACAAAATATGTATCTAGCATATCATAAATGAATCTACTTATGTTTTTCAAAATATGTATCTAGATTTAGGACATAGTTTTGATTGGTTTCTTCAAGAATATGATATCTTAAAGGCATCAATCCAATTAATTTCTGAATCTACATTTCATTGTTCCAAGTTGATTCTGAGCTACGCATCTGGTGCCATGGAATGAAGAGCTGAAGCTAAAGCTTCCATTACCATATGAAAACTAGTTGTTAGTATTGCTAAACTGATCATGGAGATTGCACAAAGAGGTAGAGCTGCTTCCTAAATAGATATAGGAATTCTTGAGCTTGTTTGTGTGTGTGAACACCCTTTTTTTTAGAATATATATATATATATTTTGGGGGGAGGAAATATATTGCTATTTATATATTTTATAAATTATATATGTATTGTTATATTCATTATTGTTTTCAAACTTTTCATATACATGTATATATAAGAACCCATATTCTTGCATGGGAGTGTGCACGTCCAGGTATATACCTTGGTAGATATTTATATCATTACTTAGTAATGGATTGTTATAATCCTATCTTATCTTGAGATTGATATATTCAAATGGAAATGGAAATGAACTTGAGTTGGTTTTGATTAGGTAGCTAGCAAGAGGAGGCGTTAGATGGGGGTTGGCGTTAATTTCATGCATTTGTTAACCTTGAGCTGGAGCACATGTAGGGTTGATGTGTCAATTTTCTAGTTACTTTACCTACTTCTTTGACAAGATTAATATTAATGTATACTATATAAGATATTTTCTATGCACATCTAGTCCTTTCTTAGCCACCAAACAATTATCCAATGGGAGCTTTGCTGTTTCTAACTGATGCTAGTATAAATAGGGCCTTCCACAATTCAAATAAAAGTAAGAACTGATGAGAAGTGAGAATGAAAGAAAGAAGAAAGTGAGAGAGGAAGAGAAAGGAAGTGGTGATGAAATTCTTTGAGGGCTTAGCATGTGTTTCTTAACTTAGAGCAATGCATTGGAATTGAGGTAGGGGGTTTCTTGGGCGCCTTTACATAAATTGATTTAATTAAATTTTGTGAACACTATATTATGCATGATATTATTATTAGAAAAGTTGACATAGATCCAAAGTTTCATTAAGGAATTGGGTTTAATCCTCGGATTTTGTGACTTTGATCCAAGTCCTTTGACTTTTGTGCCAGTTACATTCTTTTTTTAATATTTTCTAATGTAATCTTCTTTTTTATTATTTTTAAAATCATTTTTAGTTCCAATATTGCCCCTTATGGCTTGAATCAAGTGATAGTTATTTATGTTATAATAATTAGCCATTTTTTGAAGGTAACATACAATTTTATTTCTCTATTTTTATATTTGACTTATAGGTAGTCTTCTAATTTATGTTCCTAACTCATAGGTAACACAATTTGTCACAAAGTTTTTTTCGTTGCTAATAATAACATTATTTACCTGGATGTGAGGTACATAATTTCATGTGGGTGCTTGTTTGATCAATTGGTATATTATATGGGTCTTTACTTTTCTTTGATTAAATTATATTTTATCCATATATTAGGAATATTACAAGGAAAGAATTCAAAATTTAAATTCTAAAATTCAATTACAAGGAAATAATGCATAAAATTTAGATTTTCAATGTATTTTCCTTATTTACCTCTAAGGGTAAAATCGACACCACAAAAAAGTAATAAATGTCAAAGGACCTCATCTAAAACTAAAAACGTGTGGACTAAACCCAATGACAGCTAATTGTTTTGGACCTAGATCTAAGAAGCCCTATTATTATTTGATTATTATTCTTGATATTGGGTGTTTACGTGTTGTTAATTATTATAATATTATTTTATTAATGTTGACATGTTCATTTATCATGGGTGATGGTTGGAATTGTTGGGTTGATAAAGAAATTATGGAAAAGAGGATAATAGGAAGGATCTTTTGTGTAGTTGAGTCTAACCATTGTAGGGATCAAGTTCAGGCGAGCCTGTGTGCACAAAGTAGGAACACATATTTTGGCGACCAATAAGAAGATGACACATGGAAAAAGGGATATTCATGATATTCCGTAGGTCAACTAATTACCCTAATTAATTAGGGATTTATCTTTGATTTAAGCTAGGAGTATCTCCCTAAATCAAGGAACCAGTTTTCAGCAAATCTCTTTGATTAATTCTCATCATCTTTTTGGGTAAGAATAATCCTAATTAAATAAGGATTATTCTTTAAACCCTAGCCAAGCAAGGAGACTATAAATACATGGCTACACAACACACATAAGGGAATTCTGAAACCGTAGGGAAATCACACACACTCTCTCTCTCTCTCGCCGCCCCTCTCATATCTCTCACGGCCACGCGCCACCACACACGGCTAAGGCCGCCTAGATCTCCTAGGGAGAGAAAACTTGTATCTTTTTGTTATCTCCACATCTTTCTCAAGATCATTTAACTGACTTAGGCATTGGAGGGCCTTTGGACAACACTCCCGGGGTGTGTTCTGTTGACCTAGATTTATTTTACAGGAATCGAGGAAGAAGAAAGAGAAGGAAGCTCAAAGGGTGGAAGAATCTCTTACAAATATTCTCCCATGAGAATTTTGCTGAAACACACAATAAAATAGGATACGAGAGGTATAATTGTCAATTGGGTAATTTGGGCTTGGAGATCAATAGTTAAGACAAGATGACTAGCAAAAGGGAAATTGGAATTGTTTTGACCAATGTCGTCCACCTCGGATAAATTTCGTCAGCTAGGTAGTACGCACTCGAGTATACGGTATTATTGATTTGATACGTACACTAGTAAAAAAAAACCCTTGCGCGATGAAACAATATTCGTCGCTCAAAGTGACTTTGTGCGATGAAAGATAAAGCTTCGTCGCTAAAAGTCTTACGCGACTAACTTTTGCGCAACGAAATACATATCATCGCACATCGTAGCTTTGCGCGACGACAAAACATCGTCGCGCAAAGTCTTTACAAAAATAAATAAAATAAAAAAGTCTTTGCGCGACCAATTACTAAACTTCGTTGCACAAAGTATTGCTCTACCAAGTGTGGTTGGTTGCGCAAAGACTTTACAAAAATAAACTTTGCATGACTTTGCGCGACCAATTACTAAACTTCGTTGCACAAAGTATTGCGCTACCAAGTGTGGTTGGTCACGCAAAGTCTTTACAAAAATAAATAAATAAATAAATATTTTTTAAAATCTTTGCATGACTTTGCGCAACCAATTACTAGACTTCGTTGCACAAAGTATTGAGCTACCAAGTGTGGTTGGTCGCGCAAAGTCTTCACAAAAATAAATAAAATAAAATAAATATTTTTTAAAATCTTTGCATGACTTTGCGCAACCAATTACTAGACTTCGTTGCACAAAGTATTGAGCTACCAAGTGTGGTTGGTCGCGCAAAGTCTTCACAAAAATAAATAAAATAAAATAAATATTTTTTAAAATCTTTGCATGACTTTGCGCAACCAATTACTAGACTTCGTTGCACAAAGTATTGAGCTACCAAGTGTGGTTGGTCGCGCAAAGTCTTCACAAAAATAAATAAAATAAAATAAATATTTTTTAAAATCTTTGCATGACCTTGCGCGACCAATTACTAAACTTCGTTGCACAAGGTATTGCGTTACCAAGTGTGGTTCGTCGCGCAAAGTCTTTAAAAAAATAAATAAAATAAATAAAATTTTAAAAAAAATCATTGCAAGACGTAATCCAAATATTTCGTCGCCTAAACCAATTTATTTTTATTTTTTTATTTTGTATGCATAACACTTAAGAAATTAAACGGTATATATATTTATTAAGTAGCTTTAAATTTATTATGTTAGATCGGATCAGATTTTTGTTAAAAAAATATATTATTGTAGTTCGGATTGGGTTTTTGTTAGAAAATATATTTTTTAAATTGACGATCAAATTAGTTCATTGTATTCATATACGGTCAAGGAGTGCAGGTGTAAAAAATCATCAAAATCGAAATTGAAATAACCGTTAAATCGTGATTTTTGATTTATAACCGTCGAAATGTTCTGTCCCCTTACTTGAACTCTGAATGTTTATTTTTTCCGATTTTTGGCGTATATGATCTCGAAGTATAAA